>JAFIDM010014012.1:3867282-4023103 GCA_023159025.1 Thereuonema tuberculata
GAGAAAAGGGGGAAACAGACACGGACGGACAGGAAAAACGCAATAGTTCCAAATGGATCACTAAAAATTCCTTCCTGTCAGTTTTCAGGTTATTCACTGCTAAAAAAAAAAAAAAAAAAAAAATCCACGGATTTTATGAATAGAAGAAACCCCAAAAAAAGACACTTGTCAATGCATTTCTTTTCTATTTCCTATGCGATAACATAAGTTCTATTTTCTTCGATCCACTGAGTTTTCCCCGACTCCTCATTTAAAGAACAATTCAAAAATCTCCGAAATTAACACTATCGAAGTAACGGCCCATCATATTTATTAATTTAATATTTGTTTTTAATATTAATGTAAATTGAAATTAAAGTAAAACAAAAGACAATATCTCCATCAATTATGATTGAGATTCAGTCAATGTACACATAGTATAAATCAGAACAACAGCAGGTTCTTACTTTAAAAGATAAAAAAATTTCTTCGTTGTTGCTCAAGTTGTAAGAAATCTGATTTAACAAAAAAAAAGCTCTTTTTTAATTTCCCTGTTAAAATGATTTAACAATTTTCGGTTATCGGTAACGAAGTAACCAACTGCAATGTTGTTAGAAACATCCAACTCGTTTCTTAATAATAATTTCCTAGATCTTAAGTAACTTAGTAAGTTAATGATTAAATAGTTAACTTTATTTATTCCTATTTTTATTTCAATTTGTTAACTTTTTTGACGAAAAGGATTAGACAAGTCAGGAATGACAAGTAAATTTGATTCAGTTCCATTTCTTTTTCTTAAAATTATTATTCCAAAATAAAAAAACCATTTTATTTCACGGTTGCGATCAGAAAACCTAACATTTTTATTCTTTGTAGAGTGTCTTTTACTACAAATAATTCGACCTGCTTAAGAAATAATTTTAAAGTACTTTCAGTTAAGATTTGAAATTGAAACATATCAAGAAAACAAAATTTATATTATTAAAATTATTGAATATATCAAAAAACTGTATTAAGTTTCTATTTTCTTCCGAATCAGTGAATTTTTTTTTTTAATTCATGTCATTACAGAAGCTATTGAAAAATGTTGTTCAGTTTGAATAGTTTTCAATTTGATTTTTCGGAAAATTACCAGAAGATATTGTCAAAGTTAATGTCTGCACTTTCGAAACAGGAGATGGTAATTAAGGCAAACGCGATTGTGTTCTGAAATTGCTGGTTAACATAGCATTTAAATACGGAGTTTAAAAGACAGGCAGAAGTCTTACTTATTTTAAAATAACAAATATTTATTTTTTTTCTTTAAGAAGAAAATTCTATAGAAAACGTCTTGTAACATTCCGAAGTCAAATTCTTTGCATTGCCCGAGAAATTAATCAGGGATTCAAAATTTACCCAATTATAAAATGATAGGTTTTTCCCGCGTAATTTTCAAAAAACCGCTTACGTTATTTCCGGACCATCCAAATGTAAGATTGTTCTAGATAAGGAGTCTCGTAGGAGGAAGTAGGGTTAATTTTCATACAGTTAATTTATTCTTTATCGAAATTAATGCCATAAAAAACATTACTAGGTTTTCAGGAGGGAAAATATTAATAATCAGTAAATAAGAATTTTAACTAAATTCCTTTTCTTAAAGGATCTTCCTATATTTCTTTTTGTTGAAGACTGATACAGGAATTGCATTTAGTTGCAATTCATTGGAGAAAATATCACACAATTTATGGTATTGACGTGTATCATTGTGATGCATTTTGAATATATATTTGGATTTGAATAAAAATACTATAATGATGTCTTTGTCATATTTTGTTGCTTCACAAATCGACTACATGAAGCTTGAGATTGTATTTTGTTAAAGGTCATAGACGCCAAGCCAAGTTACTATTCTTCTTTCCTACTTAGCAAATATTTGGTTCCAATGGGCTTTGGGACAACCAGTCCCATGTCTTCCGGCATCAAAGACGTAATCGAAGAAGCGGCTATAACAAAGTCCCATTGGTGGCTCCAATTCTTCTGCTAATAAGTTAACTATCACTGAACTCATTTTTCTGTTAAGCTTAACGAGGAACGATTAGTCTTATCTCCATTGAAAAAAAATCGATGGGTAGACATCTTAGCATCAACTAATAAACAATCTTATGAAATAATAAACAAATTTTCGTTATCGTACCTTTTATATACTCTATGTACTTTAATTCTGCTAGCTTTAAATACCTATTATCAAGAAAGAAAACTTATAAATAACGATCTTAAATGTATCAACTAACTTAAACCATGGAAATATAGTTAATAATGTTTATTAAATCGTACAGTAAATAACTTATGCCTTTTGTATTTATGTATGATGCTGTTTTTTTTTTTGTTTTTTTTTTAAGATATTTTGTTAATCAAATAGTTAATTATTTCATGAAGAAAAAAAGAATGACTAAAAAAAAAAAAAAAAAAAGAAAAAAGAAAATAGAGCCACTTTTATTCTTCTCACCTGAAAATGCAAAATCTTAATATTAGTATTCAAAACTTAATCTAAAGTTGTTTGTTGTATAGAGCATTCAGCAAAGAGCCTTGTTCGATTACTTAAAACATAAAAACTACAATTATCATCTGATCATAATGAATAGGTACTGAATCTTTGTGAAATGTTTTGCTACAAAAATCAAAAAAATTAAATGAAGAACACCTGGGGTTATCCAAAGTAAGTTCCTCTCATTCAGATAGTCTTCTATGCGATCAATTATAGCAATACTTTCGTTATTCTACCAACTGCAATTTGATTAGTTCTCTTTTTACGCTTTCGTTGATCTGTCCATTGATACTAAAGGCCTTCATCTTGGTTTTTCAGTCTCCATTTTAGATCATTAGATCTTTCTTCTCGACTCTTCCTCCAATAATTCATCTTAAAATTATCATTGGAATTTGAACTTCTGCACTGTCCATCTGGATCTGTCCATATTCTTTTAACATACATTTATAAGACCCATTGCTTCTCTTTGTACATCGTGTGCTGTTTAATTCCGCCACATTAACATTAGAGGAAAATAATTCAGGTTCTTCAGTCAAATCAAACAGTCAATTTTTTAAGTTTACGATAAGGGTTATCTTAAACGAGAATTGATCATTTACACTTCTTTTTATTTATTAGAAGAAAGAAACAATCGCATTGTTTCCTAAAACATTTAAAAAAAAAACGGAGAAACACATGGAGAATATTAAACATATCCACATCGTCATAGTATTTGGAGACAATCTAAACATATCTTAACTGTTATCAATAGTGTCACCAATTCACAGTAGTGGGGGTAATGGGATTAGATTACTTTCAAACTAAAGGAAATCTAGGAAAGCATTTATTTACTGTCTTCAAAGAAGGAAGACTCAGTAAAGAACAGGTTTATTCAAAAATTCCTTTTCCATCCAAGTTTTAGATAAATTAAGGGGAATAAATATCAACATTAAAAAACAATGTATCCTTTCTTTAACATTTTTTAAAAAGTATTAAAGGCATTGAAATACGCCCACACAATTAAATCTTACTACTTTCGCTTTAATTTAGATAAAATGTTAGGAAAAGCTAATAACCAAAGATAAATATTGTTATAATAAACCAAATACTGTACAAGACAAAAGTACATACAATATCATTCCAGTAGAGATGGGGGATAAATGTAATCGATATTTCAGAAATTCCTTTTTTTCAAGGTGTAGATGAATTTTCTGGTTTCACTGAGAGCACACTAAGGATATATAGTTTCACTGTACATAAATCTGATTGAGCGTTTAAACCAAATTTCGCTGCCCATGAAAACTTTCATTACAAACATTATTAAAACAAATTATCATTAAATGGGAACTTAAATGTAATGTTTAATTTTCCCTGAAATAAAACAAAACAAATTAACAATAAAAAAATTAGTTTTGAATTATTTATTTCTTTGATATGGGAGTGAAAATACTAAGTTCTACTTTATTTATATATATATATTTTTTCTTTTGCATTGCTCTTTTTTTTTTAATGAAATCTTAATAACTAAAACATTTCCTCTCTTATTCAGTTTTTATATTAATTCTGCAAATCATTTACCTTCAACAACAGTTATTTACATTCTGTTTTGAAAAACAAATCGTTGATTTCCTCATTTTGAAAATTTAGAAATAGTGAAAGTATAACTAATTATAAGGATATTAACTTATGAATGAAAATTCTAAATATCGTTTTACTATAAAAATACATTTCTGATGTCAATCGGAATACGTTATTTTCACAACTTCTTATCCAACGATCTGTGTTTCATTTTTAAAAATTTACCAAATAAGCCGAACTCCGTATACTGAAGCCCTGCTGGCTGTAGAACTGGACACAATCTCAGAGGAAATGGCGACGGGAATATACAAAAAAATGGATCTAGTCATTTGGGGCTTATTTTAAGGCTTTTCTAATAAAAGTTTTGATTACTAGAATGTATATATATAAGTGACGTATGGACGTCGAGTAGCATTTTGCGTACTAAATCAATCTTAAATTTCCATAGATTTTTTTAAATCTAAATTATGACTTTTTGATTTCGAGATGAAGTAGAATTTCATTCTAGATACAGTTGATTGGTATTGGTTGGTAATACAATACACACCAAGAAATCGCCAGATAAAAATAAATAGAAGAAAAAAAAAACCAAAACGAAAATGAGAAATGTTTAGTTCAAATTAGTTAGAGGATTATTTTACAAGGATGATACTTACAATAGTGTTATTGCATTGATTTAAAAGTTATTCTGTTGATTGTTTTTACACTTCATATTGAGTATTTTGGAAGTGATTAATGGTGTTCACACGATACGAGATTTTAAAGTTTATGAGAATAATAATACCAGTAAATTAATTCGATATGTACAAAGAAATTATTCCGGTTAAAAAGAATTTTAAAAAATACACCAACCACTGTAGAAACACGTTAATAAATAATCTAACAATTAGTTTCCAAGTCTTTTTTTAGAATTCAACTGACAACACAAATCCACAGGATTTTTCCACATTTTTTAACACTTACTATCACAACATAGTTGCAAAATATTGCAGCTGGTAATTCTTCAATAGTCAAAATATACGTAGCTATATATACATATATATATAATTCACAAAATGTCTTGACGTTTGTTATCGTAAGTTGTATACTGTTAGGCCTAATCTACGCAATGCTTAATTCATGCCCCCTATTTTTCACCGCAGAAAAGTTTGGAGAATTTAAAATTTGGAAGCCGTTTCTAAAGTGAAACTTCAATCCAACAGCACTTTGACGCAAACCACTAATTTTTCACTAGTACAGAGAAATTCCTGAGTCGTAGCAATAAAATTGTCACAAAAATATTGATTTTTCTTTCTTTATTTCTTTCTTAAATACCTATTGGGCCAAAACTGAAAATGTCACGAGGCAACTGGAAACTGAATTTGCTCACTTTTGGCTAAATGACAGGGCAAATTATTCATTTAAAAAGGCAGAAATTCTTTAATTTTGTTTAAGGCAAGAAAGCGGCAACTTTTCAAACAAGTGTGTGCTTGGCTTTTCGTTCCTCTTCTTTTTGCTGTTCCTGCCTGGTAGCCATTGGTTCTAACACCCACACCACTCCTCCAGTCACTAAAATAATGCCAAGAATGTAAAGCACAGGCTTGTAACTACCTATCTGCTCCCTAATGTGACCTGCAACAAAATAAATAAAAAGAAAATTGATAAATCAAAAAGTTCTCTCTGAAATTATTTTAGAACAATTTCATTCAAATTGTTTCAGAACATATTTACTGAATATTAACAGAACATATTTAATTTTGACACAAATACAAACGTTTTACTTAAAGTGATGCATCATTAAATTAGATTTCTTTTTTTTTCATAACACTGAATTCATTTTTACATTTGATATGTAATTCTTTTTCGTAGGTTAATTCTATACTGTAGGAATACAATACATCTTGTCACATGTTTGTTCTAATCACTTTCTATGTTTAAATATATTATTTTAATGTGAAACTGTTTCTTACATCTACTAGCAATTATTATTTCAAGGAAAATGGAAAGTAGCAACTATTTCTATACTTTACCTACTGTAGGTGGTCCTCCAAGCATGACAATACCATTGATTGCAAGGCCTAAGCCAAACGAGGATGACAGCTTGTCAGCTCCCAAGTGGTCCACTAACAGGACGGCACATAAACCAATGTAGGCTCCAGATGCTAAACCAAACAGGGAACAACAGACTGCCAAAGGGACGAATTCAGTGGCAGCAGGCATGCAAATCATTACTATGCCAGATATTATGAGTCCGCCAACGAAAAAATACTTTCTTGGAAACAGACCAAGATCGGAGATCCAAGCACCACCAATCCGACCAGTGAGATCACTGAAGGCAATCACAGACAAAAGCAAGGGATACTCAGCCTTGCCTATGCCCAGGGACTCAGCATGAGCCGGAAGAACGATCAACAGATTGGTGTATGCTATGGCAGACACTACATTCGAATACGTAATTATGAGGAACACTTTGTTACGAAGGAGAGATAGATCAAAGAGGGCCGACACCCCTTGACAGTGGCCCCAAAATCGAACCCACAATGAGCGTTTTTTGGCATAGCCTTGGTGATTGAGCATATTCGAGTCTGCAGCGTAGGTGGAGGGAAGATCCCTCATAGAGCCCAACTGTCCTACCTCAGTGTGCTGGTATGCCGCGACTGTACCTCCGTGATGGATTGTACTTGGATAGGCGAACGATGAAGACGACAGAGTGGAGGTGACACTGATTGTGCGGCGCAGGCGAGGAGTTCGGGGCGGTTGTAGTTGAGTGGTCGACGGAGGCTGTTGCGGAGAATCGTATACGCTCGGTCGGCTGCCAAAAGAAATGGCCTCGACAGCAACAGCCGATCGCTCACGTTTCATTCCCGTTGCCACCATTGAAGCACTGGGAGGAAGGTATGTACTGTCACCATCCACAAGGAGACTGCCCGTCACGTCCAGCTCCGATTCTCCAATATCAGCAGGAGATGGTCCTCTGACGCTACGGGACAGACGAGACGGATCCGCATCTCTAAGCAAACGCAGTAACAGAGGATTTGTTCTCTCTAGGGATTCGCAATTTTCTAACGATCGAGCCATTATACCAACGTCATCAACAGCGGAACCTTCAGCTGCATCTCCTTTCTCTTCAGCGTATAACACCTATCAAATAGGAAAGAAAAACCAGATCAATCGAGATAAGCAATCGAAAACAAATACAATCCCAAACAATCATACAAAAACAAAGCAACGAATGATGTACTTATTAATAAGTATAACTTAGTTATACATTACATCGGTGCCCTTAATATATTGTTTAGTTTCCAGGAATTTTGAACTTTCAGTTATTCGCAAATCTTATTATTCCATTTAATAAAAGATGCAGCTAAATTTAGGAGAGGAGAAAGCAAGCACAAAAATTGAACAGAAGGAGATAGGGTTAAAATCACTTTTGAATGTAAATTATGTAAGGCTTTATTTAAAAACAACGAACAAATAACTTACTTGTAAAAGTTTGGGGACGAAAATGAAGGATTAGCAAAATGAAAATGAAAGATTAATTTTGGTAATTATTTCATTGCTTCTTGAATTTAGTTTTTTTATTAAAATTCTTTAAAGATTGAACAATCAATCAAAACCCTACTCACTGACACTGCTTTGTTATTTAAGTGATTGTCTAATAATATCCTGATACTTGTTTTATTTTGAATTAATGTATCTTTAAAATAATTTAATTTGTTAATTTTTTTAGTAAACATTCATTTTAGTTAGCTTTAGAAGGGAAAAGAAGTTGAGTAAGAAAAAAAGAAGGAACATTTTACATTTAATCAAACTTCCTTAATTGTGTTTAAAACTATTTAACCTCTTAAATAATGGACTGTTCAGTAGAAAACTTCGTAAAGATTAATCAAGGAACAAAACTATTTGCATCAAGGGAGGGTTTAGGTCAAAGGAAAACTCTTTATTCTGTATTTTTATTAATTAATATTTTTATTAATTAATTTTACTTTGTACATTAAATCTTCCCACCCTTCATATTTAAGAGATTAGTCTTATTATCTAGACCTGATAAGATGATCTCCTATCCACCTTACATACACTAAATCTTTACTAATAAAGGAGCAAACTCAACTTTTTAGTAGAATAATTGAGACATTAAATTCGCAAATGTTTTAAAATGGAGAGATTTCCACTAAATGCAGTTTCTCATTAAGGTGGTTTTTTTTTTGTTTTTTGGTTTTTTTTAACTCCTCTTTAGTTAAAATTCCGTATTATGAAGATGACAAAGAATTTGAACTAAAAGTGAAGAATTTGTCATAATATTTTCATAATTTTCTGTTTGGATTCATAGCGAGATTTGTTTTATCAGAAATTCTTGCTCTTTTGAACTCCTTCCGAATCCTCCCAATTTCTAGTCCTTCCATAACTAATTTTTGTTAAATTGTTTTCAGACTACAATGACGAACTTACCTGCCATGAAATTTTTCTCTCTCTGACGGGTATTGGCACCGGAGCAGTCTTATTCACGCCGTTCGCCTGCTCGGCTGGATTTATCTTGTCTGCATCAGGTATCGGCACTCGCTTTAGATGCCATTCCACGGGCTGGTAGAGAGCCGCCCCCACACAGACATTGAGCACGACGCCACACATAATAAGAATGGCACCTCGATAACCGTACAAGTCGAGCAGATAGTTGAGGAATGGCGGAAGAATAATGGAGCCCAGGGAACTACCAGACATACACAAGCCATTGGCTAAACCCCGGCGGCGTTCAAAGTACTGGCCAACAATTAGGATCCCAGGAGTGTAAGAGAGGCCAGCTCCAATTCCTAAAAAGTAAAACAGCATTTTTATTTAACTATATTAGCAATGACCATCACACAAAAAAAAAGGAAAAAAAAAAAGATAAATTAAGTACTTTATAGGTAGATGAAAAGGTATTTATTTGATCAAATATTATTCTTGGTAAATTGATTCCGTAACTCGT
This sequence comes from Thereuonema tuberculata, assembly GCA_023159025.1. Lineage (NCBI taxonomy): Eukaryota > Metazoa > Arthropoda > Chilopoda > Scutigeromorpha > Scutigeridae > Thereuonema > Thereuonema tuberculata. Next base: position 3,876,288 of record JAFIDM010014012.1, read on the forward strand.
GTTCTTTTATGAAGAATTCCCAGGTTTTGCAAAACAATAGAATATTCTGTAAATATATAAATTCGGAAAAGTTGTTTTCAGTATTCCTTGTAACCATCCTCAAAACTAAAACAAGGACTAAGTATGAAATTCAAAACTTCAAATATATATATATATATTTATTTGATTATCGCTCAGAGTTCTCGAATAGAAGCATTCAAATATTCTAGTATCTTTTTCTGAATTCTGTTATTAAACTCTTATATTACTTCTATTATTAACTGTTATTAAATAATAGAAAAGTTTGAGATGGTAACATTTTTTTTTTTCAGATTTAAATTTCATTCCTGTTACAAAGTGCTAGGAATCTGAATCCACACAATCCAATCAAATCTTAAGATCACCTCTTTATTTTCCTCCCAACCAGTTGACAGTAATAAGATCATGTTGGTTTTGGTTTGGACTAACGAGCTCTACATACGAAAAGGCTGAGAAAGAGACGTGATCTGAAGGATTTCGAGAAAAATATGATGGAATACTAGTTAAAGGATTGAGGAAAATGCCAAAAATGTGTTATTCGTTATATGAAACATAATGTGGAGGAGGGACTTCGATATTTTTGTTAATGTTAATAGATATTTTTTTTGATCATTTAACCTTTGCCCTTAATGTTTATGCCCTTAATCTTTCAAAATTCTTGAAATAAGCGAAGTCCTGCATAGTTTGCATTGTCGTTTATCTCGAAACAAACAATTTTCTGCAAAAAAAGCTTCTGTTGTAGACCTGACATTTCATTTATGATTTAAAAAAAAAAAATAACCTGAATAATTTTATTTGCAAATTGATAATTTAAAATAAAAACCTACCTCCTAGAAGTCCATAACTGAAGTAGAGGTACTCTATGCTGTTAGCAAAATAACTGAGCGCTAAACCAAGTGCAGCAGAAAAAGCACCAAGAAATGTAGTAAAACGGCAAGAGAAACGATTACTCAGAGCACTCGCCAGAGGACCTAAGAAAACGAAAAAAAAAACTATTAGAAAATGCATAAGAAAGTGTGTCTAACGAGAAATACAATTGATTATTCATTTATTTAAGGAGAATTGTGATATTTTTCACCTGGAAACATCTGCTCAAAACAATTGGATGTTTGATATTTCCATAAATTTTAAAACTCACATACCGGTATTTCATAATAAGAATTCAGATAAATATAGAGAATGAAAAACAAATTTAAAAAATTGTAGCTTACAACCCATTCATGAATTTGTGATCATGTATTCTGCGTTGTTTTTTTTTTTTTAATGTATTCTTCAGTCAGTAAGTGTTCATGATATAATGATCATAGGCATATAGAAGGGGAAAACCAAGGAGATCCTGGACCTTCCTCCCATCCCCACCAAATCTTGAAATGTAAAGAATAGAAAAAGATAAAAACGCACACAATTAAAGATTCACTGAACTATTTTTTTTGGAATTTTCGTCCTGAGAATCCAAAACAGACTGTTTCAGGCTTCCTAGCGATCATCAGTTGAATTCGCCCAGTACCCAATAGCTCAGTGGAATACTGATCGCTAGGAAGTGCGGATCAGCCTTGTTTTGGATTCCCAATATTAAAATTCCAAAAATAGTTCAGTGAATCTTTAATTGTATGCGTTTTAATCTTTACTTTTTCCTTATCAACAATCTCATGCACGTTAAATTTTCCCATTATGTATAGAATAGACTTTTATTTTCTTTTTTTTTTTTTTGGTTGGATGAATGACTGAAGGGAACTTCCACCTCTCTATCTCCCCCGCTCCGAAATTTTGAAGAAAAGCTGTTTCTCTTTGAGTATTCGAGATTTCGACCAACTCCCGAAATAGAATCTTGAAACAGGAGGTTTGAAGCAAAGTCAAGCAACTGATGATACCAAATTGTATCAGCAAATAACACCTCCAAGACATGGAATCTTTTCATCTTCATCAAGAGTTAGTTGTCTAACAGAAATCCTTTTTGTTTTACTGTTATACATTTTAAATTAAAATTAAATTATTTAATAAAAAATAATTAAATTTAAATTAATTAAAAAATTAACTGATTTATACATTTAACTTCCTAATGGGTCAATTTATTTTTTACCCATTTAAATTACAATAAAGGGGAATTAAAGTAAGAAGAAATCAATGAGTTTAAGTTTTGGCCAAAATTTTTCAGCTGAAAAAACTTGTGTGTGGCAGTGTGCCAAAATAAGTTAACAAAACTACGTGAACAGTGACTTATTAATGTCTTCGATGGAAGTAACAGAAAGTATCATTGATCAATGCCAACCGAGAAAAGATCTCCCAGAGCACCAATTAGAGGAAAAACTATCATTAGAGGAATTTACACAATTTTTGTCTTTTTGAGTTTTATAGGAGAGAAGCTGGATCATAACAAAGATGAATAACAAAGTTCTGAGTCCATAATATATTCCACCTGTTTACAATACCGCCAATAAAAGCAAAAACTTAAGCATTTCATTAATATTTTCAAACTTACAATAATAAAATTATTTGATGACTACCTCCGTCCATACATAATAATCTTGGCAGATAGATGAAAATATTTATTTTCATCGTTAGCGACAGTGTGAATAAATAGCAACTTTTATTTTATTTTTTTTTCCTATCAATAAGTAATGAAATATTTCAGAATTTAGACTTTAAAAAAATTAGGATTTAAAAGTAAATAAATATTTTCAAGATTTCGCTGCACAGCTTTGTTTTAATTTCAATTTCGTTGATCAACAATGAAATATTCTCGTGAACGATGAGATAGAACTTCATCTCAGAAGGAACAGATTAAACCCGATGCCTAAAATATTGAGAGGACCACTTTATATAGACTACTTTCTATTTTACCAATGAAGACACTCTAGTATAGAAGATGGATCTACTTACCAAGAAGATTATACAGGGCAAAAGTTAGACCAGGAATCCAAGCAGCTTCAGATGGCGTAGCATCGAACACTCGTAGGAATTCCACGAACAAAACGCCAAATGATTTAATGAGACCAGGAATGAGTGTGTTGACGATGACACTACCTATCAGCACCATCCACCCCCAATTACCATCGGGAGCCACCAATTGGTATTCGGCAGCTTTGACCTCAGAAGACAGGGTGACTTCTCTCTTAGACAATGTGTTATTGTTGATATTGACGCCGAGGCTGTAACGGCTGCTGAATATGTCGCTGCAATTACGCTGGCGCGATGGTAGTATGCTGTTGACATGATCGAGAAGTAGAGGCGCACCTGTCTCGACTTGTGGGCCGTCGTCCTCCTCTTCTAGGTCGCCGAGGTATACGCCAATACCACCTCCAGCACTTACGTCCGGATCCGGAGGCGACTCGATCAGAGAAGTGTCCGGAGGGTCGGTGGGAGAGTCAGTCTCTTGGCGCACTTCGCCGATTGTCGTCAGCGACAGTTTAGACGCAACCCTGGGCTGTGAACGCGCATGACAAGAAGACGGAAGTGTCACAGTTTCGTCCTGAGATATCTCCATCTCCTGCACGGCTTTGCTCTCACTCCCTGTGGCCGGCATTAGTAAGTTAAGAAAAACTAAATGGTCAAACAGAAAAGATTGGGTGGACGAGGCGCCATTAGCGCCTTAAGTGCAGAAAGAAGGTCTCTGCCAACAACTCCCATTACCTCACCTGAAAATAAACAATTATAATTAATTAAATCAGTTATACGTAATAGTTAAAACTAATAATTATTTAAATATTTTGCAATTAGAACAAATCATCTTTTTTGTTATGTTCAACAGATAACCAATCATTTCTCCACCAAAACGCAGTAATTTCGTTTCATTTACATTTTTTATTTAACTCAAGATGTTTGCTTTGAAACTTTTTTTTTCCTCATTTTTTCTAACAAGAGCATCTTTTGATTCTATAATGAAATATAAAAAGAAATTTAGGTTTAAAAGCTGCGACAACTCAGTCATCAATTTAAATATTAATATATTATAGATTGGTTAAAACAACCATTACTGATCATGGATAACTCTTGAGGACTTTTAAGATTGTTACAAGGACTTTTCTCGTTCGACGTCAAAATTTCTAATAATTAGAGATAATATTAATTCTTTATTTTTTTTTTAATGTTAATAAATCTTGTAAAGAGGCAAAAGTACAAGAAGGAAGGAAGAATTCTTGTTTTGACTAGTATTAGAGGATTTCTTTTTATCTTATATTTTTATCAATTTTTTTTTGTTTAAGAAAATTTTTTTAAATGACCTTTTCATTTAAAACATTATAAATGAAATTTACTATGCATAAAATTAATTAATTTTTTTAATGACACTAAATAACAAATTTTTAAAATTTTCTATTTCTCGGGATCTGATGGATGTTTCTTGTAGCTCTTCAATTCCACTTTCAGAATATGTTTTTAAAAATTTCGCATCATCCTCAAATTCAAGAAAATTAATTTTGAATTGTTAGCGATATCTAAGGAAAATGGCACTAAAAACGAAATTTACATTAGAATTCATTCATTAAAAATATTTACCAAATTTTTACTTTTGTTGATGCTTTCATTGATAATTAAATTTAAATTTCTCCCTTAAAAATGTCTTAACACAATTTAAATGTTATTCTGTTGCATTGCTTAAAATAAAAACATTATTTAACTGCTAGTAGATGAAAAAAAAAAATTACATATGGTTCAACTATGGTACTTTATTATCAACATCCTTTTCTTTTGTAAAATGTGTAATCTATGTTCATTTGCTGAATTTGTATTCACCGAAAAACTTATCAAACTGTCCTATGACAAATGTCATATAATAATTAAAACTTCATCTGCATATCTATAATAGTTGTATTGATTTCTGTGAAGAAGTTTTTCTTTCTCTACTGTACATTACAGAGCGTTCCCGAGATGGAATAGCTATCGGAAACCTTTCCATTGAATGAACATCCCATCTTGAAATTGAAAATAAGAAATCATATCTAGCAGGTCTAAAAATCTATCTTCAGTAATTTCTTGAGTTTGTTTTGGGTTTATTCGACAAAGGTCCATCTTAGTCTTAACCTTCAATGTTTCTTCACCAGAATCTATATAACTATATCTAATGAAACAATCTAATCCTTCTGTTCTGGCTAAGATTTGCTAGAAAAATTTCTCAGTATTTTTCAACGCCTCAAGTTCTTATTCCTCCTTCGCTCTGATTTGGGCCGCGGGAAAACCCCACATGTACTGATAACCGATCTTAATGGAACATTCGGTCGAGGTGTGAAGGTAGGCGTGGTACACATTCCATTAGTCAACTCTTTTACATTTCTTAAAATCAATTACTTTATCCGCCTTCATATTTTGCAATACTTTTTTTTTATTTACTATATAATTTATAAGTTTGGTTATTCTTTAACTTTTCCAAGTCTTTCGTATTTAATAACTGAGCCGATTGAAATGTTGTGAGTAATAAAAGGAAGAAGTAATTACGAAGTCTATCGATATATTTCCTTAAGGAATTATGGGATATTATTCAATTCAATTCTTGAAAATTTGGATGGGATCTAAATGTATTCCAATCAAAATGTAACACATGAGAGCCTATTTCTAGGGCATTGCTAATCTCGGCCGAAGGTGGTAAAACTTCTTACTCCAATTTTATCATTGCTTCTCATCCACACATAATTTATATATTTTTATTCTACAGATATTCTACCTATTTTAACGGTTTACTTCTTTTCAAAACGTAACAGTTTATTATTTAGATGTGATCTTGCTTTATAATATAAATTGGATGTAAACAACAATTCAATGAAAAAAAGAAAATTCCTTTTTTTATAATTTCGTTTCTTGTATAATTAACAAATCTGAAGTTTTACTTTTATGAAGTTTCATATTTTTATTTCTATATTCTTTTCAATATTCTTTTCTTGTTCTAATAAATGCATTTTAAAATATTTGTATTGAGAAATAAAGGAAAAAACATTATAACTAAGGATTATTAATTTATTGTTCTAGATAACTTTCAATTACAAAATTATTTAAAAATGTTTTTACCTAAATAAGTAAACTAGAATGATTTTATTATTAGTATCTTATTTTATTTATTGGTATTCTACCGAATAATATACAATTATGTGATGATTCGATAGCAATGAAAACAAAGGGGGCGGGGGAACCATATTTAACTTGAATTGTACAACTTTAGATTTTTAAACCTTTTATAAAAAAAAAAAAAAAAAAACATAAGTAGAAAATAAAAATAACGTATAGAAAAATTATGTATGTTCTTATTTAGAATTCTCATAATTCATATAATTTGTTATCATTTGTATCTGTGAAAATAAACAATTCCTCTCTGTCTCTCTCCGATCTGATTTTTTTTCCCTCTTCATTTGATGTAATTTTAAATGAAAAATATATGATATCAACCAACTGCTTTGCTTCTTACATCACAGAATTAAAAATTTATTACGTCGTTATATCCGAAAAAAAATATATATTCTGCATATTACAATCAGCAAATATCACTTTTAAAAAAAATCTATAATGAAATTTAAAAAAATTAAGACAAATAATTACAAGTAGGAAGAAAAAACTTTTCCTGGCTATACCGCTATCTTTGTGTGAGTTATCGGCATTCTAAAGCCTTTTTAAATAAGTACTTATTTTAGCTATAACTTTGCTTATTTAGAAGAAATATAAACACTTTTACAGAGTAATAGTTCGTTTATTGACTATTGAAGATTCACAAATTATTCCATAACTAAAGTAAGAATTTGTTATCTTTGCTGTAGGTTTCTCTAAGATAGTTATTACGAAAGACACCGGAAACCAAATTCAAAAATATAAACAAAATAATTATTCACCTACTAAATCTTGCAGTGGTAATTAATAATCAATCATTTTTTGAAATAAAGATTTAATTGTAGATAATCAATTCTTGTTACTTACGCGATTCAAATGGAATCAATTCTTAAAACACTCATGTCGATTGCAAAAGGAATCCATCCAATGTTCTAGTGAAATGGTAGGAAGTTGTACTGACTATCCCATGTTTCCGTTCAAATGCAGTAATCATGCAATCAAGAATTTGTATCTCGAAGAACATTAAAAAAATATAATTTATTCATTTGAATTTCCAACGAATTTTTATTTCAGGAAAAAATAAAGTAAAATCAAAGAGTTTAAATTAAATGATAATGTATTGATACGAATTCAGTAACGGATCTCTCATCTGGTTCTAAATATGACAATCTAATAAGTTATTAGTTATTACTTTAATTGATCTCAAAATTACGGGAATGAAATCAGAATAATAATGATAAATAGATATATAATTATATTATAATATTATATATATACATGCAGTGCCGTATGTAAATCAGCTCTTTCTCCTCCTTTCTCCCTTCCTAAAAAAAAAATGCTCTCATTTCATTTCTGTCTTTATTTTCTTTATCAGAATTTTAAGATAAAATAATAGTTTAGAAATTTTTCAAACGGTTCCCAATCTGTTCCAATATATTCTCTTTAGTTTAATTTTAATATAGTTAATAATTTTTGTTTTCCTCTCTATTGGCTAAAACTTTTGTAAATTGAAAAATTGCAAATCGAATTTACTGAAACTGAAAAAGAAAGTTAATTCGCAACAATGCTTTCAGTTATCTAAATATATAAAAGTGAATGTTTGTGTTTGTTGTTCCGTATGCGTTCCAGATACCATTCATCAGATTGCGGGAAACCTTGGTGAGTTGTGCGCACGCCCGCGAAGGTTTCTGAATTAGTAGAACCATTTGACAACAAATGTGTATTTCCGGTTTTCAACGTTTGCAGTTTCCGGTGCGACTCGCATTTGCGATGACCATCAATAAAGCACAGGGACAATCGCTACCAGTATGGTCTAAATTTAGAAATTCCATGCTTCATACATGGACAGCTGTATGTGGCCTGCTCACGCGTCGGTAAACCTTTTGATTTATTCGTGTATGCACCAGACGGAAAAACAAAAAAATATTGTGTATCCAAAAGCACTTCAATAAACAGAATTAAAACACAAACACTTTCTTTCTTTGAGAGGCATTGCAATGCATGACAAGTAAAGCTAGTTTGATTATAAAAAAATAAAAAAAAGACTATATTACATACAGTCAGTTTTTCTGAACTATCAGTTAACATTCAAATCATGGAAAAGAATTTCAAAAATTTAAAAATTTTCAAAATTTACAGCAGATTAATATTACTTCGAGCCAAATGTATTAACACCAACTTGCACTTCATTAACTTAGTAAATTTAGAGAAAAATAGTTGAAAGAATACAAAACAATTAGTTAATTGTGAATATAACTTAGGAAAAACTAACTACAAAAAGATAGATTTTAGGAGAGATATTGAATAAAATGCATGTACATTTCTAAAAAAAAACCTTTCTGTTTTAAGAAACCTTTTTTTAATTTTCAATTTTGCATTTCTACAATAAATGCAATGATTAAACCAAATTTTAAAGCAATTATTCTCAAGTTAATGAATTTAACTTTATCTATTATAACAGACTATCTAACAAACAAACAAATCGAGAGAAAAAAATAAAATAGCTCAAATGAATTTCAATCCCATGTGCACTATCTGGGTTTTTTCCTTCTGTTTGAGCAAAGTCCTCTTTTGTAGATGAATCATTTACTTACAGGCTTTTCTAGTCATCCAGTGCGGACGAAGCAACGTCTCCAAATCAAAAGAGATCAGTGAAAAATTCATCAGCAACCACCGCCTGTGGCTCCAAAAGCAACGACATTAATTGCAGACTCTTGAGGTTGACCTCAGCCACTCAGGCCCTGCGGCTGCAACGAACGATCATTTAACAAGAAACGTTTCCAAAAAAAAATTCAAGGCTTGAAAATAATAGATTATTGTTCATGATTAATATGTTAGCAGTAATCACAAAAGGAAAAGGTAGAATACAGTCTCAATTGCGACCATGTCTGTTCAATATAAATAAAACAGTTTTATTTATAAAACTGAACAAATTTATTCATTTATTAGTCGTGTCTGTTTTTTTAGTCAGGAAAAAAAAGGGAATTTCGGCGAATTATTTATCATTGATTTTCTCTTGAAAATAAAACATGCAATTGAGAAAAAGAGAAAAAAGAAATCTCTGTCTGTCTCTCAAGTTGACTGATGTCAATATTAGACTGTTTACATAGATAATATAGACACAGGGTGATGTAAATGACATTTGCCTCTAGGTTTATCGACAACAATTTAAAATGACTAAGCACATTTCCAATAAAGAAAAATGATATTCCCACACCAAAGAATAGATTCAAACTTGATCATCGCAAAGGTCATTTGAGACTGTGGCTTATCAAGCTTTCAATGGTAAAAGAATTCCACATAAAATCAAAAAATGGTCATAGAAGATTATATTAAAGGTTCTAGAAATTTACAGCTCAAATAATAGGCCTTGTTACGGAGGGTTTTCTTCATAAAAAAATAAAGGTAAATCAGTTCATTTCGTCCTATCTTACATTAAATAGCGTAATAGATACACTCCCTTCCTAATTTCTACATTTCCAGGTAATTCACTAATAAATTAGTCTATTCTGTTCGAAGGATAAATAATTTTTATGCAACTGAGTAGAAACATCCATTCCATGATGTTGTACTTACAACGAAGAAGTTATTGTAAATATTTAATTTTCTACAATTAATAAAATGAAACATTTCTCAATGGTTTCCTAAACTGTTAACAAAAGTCTTCCTCATCCCATGTTTCATATTTAGAAACGCAAATGTTTCCAATTTTAATCGGATTCTCCCATTTATACTTATCCATTAACTTATCCACTACATTGGAGGCAACCAAAACAGGAGGCCAATATTTTTGGCGTAAAATGGCGATTTTTTTTAAATCAGTTATCTCAAAAAAAAAAAAAAAAAAAAAAAAAAAACCTTAATTCCCGAATCACAATGTTTAATCATTGTACGTTATTTACTCAAAACACTTTTAAAAATTAATAAATTCAGGTTGATTTTCACTTTCAATGAAGGCTTTGATAGAAGTCACCTGTTGAACACAAGATCAAAGTCCTGAGATGCATTAAGACAATATTTCTTGTCTGACGCATCTTTTTTTCGATATGTGAGCTGAGGGGTCCAAGTGCATTACAAATTGACAATGCCTTTCACCAGCGCTTTCTTTTTCTAGATAACAGGAACTCTGGTAATTTTAGAATGAGACTCACAGTTCAGAGAACTATATATATGTTTATATTCATATATATATAAACATAGGTCCGGAAATGCTTCGGTATCGAGTTACGGCTAGCGAAAGATTTCACCCATAATATAGTATCCTGGGTGAAATGAAGACTTGCTGGAAGTCTGGGAAGGTAAATTAAGGGGCGAAATCAGTGGTTTCTTATGGTTGTTGACCTGAAAAATCGAATGAAACATGTCCAGAACTGTATCTCCCATTGGTTTGAAGCTTATCCCACGTGGAACCTACAAAAAAGTTGGCAACACAATATCAGCTATTCAACAATAATATGAATTGCATTGTTTTGATTTATTGTGAGAGCTAAAAACTGAGGTGTTGTCCATGTGCGGATTGTTCCGTTCAACCAGGGTACTACATTATGGGCGAAATCTTTCGCTAGCCGTAACTCGCTACCGAAGCATTTCCGGACCTATGTTTATATAACTTTGTTTCTTTACTTTTACATGTAGAATGAGCTCCCGAAGTTTCTGAATATCTTCGTGAATCACCCTGTATAAAACAATTGCTTTAGAAATACTAAAATATTTTTGTATATTAACCTTTTTATAAAATCGTGTCATATTATTTTTCTGTCAAGAAATATAGCGGAACCCTTAACAACCATCGTCTGCAAATGAAACACCCTCTATTAGTAAAGATTTATTTAACTTCTAGGAAAGAAATATAGTAAGAATAATATTGTCAAGTCATCGAAGCACTATATCAGCGAACAATGTAGTTAAATTTAAGTTGTGTGTGTAATGTACGAAGCCAAAACATTTGCACTGAAACAGGGAAAATAGAAATTCATGTTAAATTTCGAAATTAGAGTAAAGATTCTCGTTTTCGATAATGGGATGTTTTATGCCCCTAACTATAAATGTTTTGGGTTTGTTTTTTTTTTGTTGTTTTTTTTAAGTCATTCATTTCATTAATGCTGTTTATTACATTACAAGTGACACTCCATTTTTGTAAAAATAATTTCATTTAGATATTATTGTACTGAAACTATTTTATTAAATCTTGTATTTCCTATGGGCCAATCAAATTAATCAGTTAAATCTTTCAATTTAAACATTTACTTGTTTTTGTTTGAGATGCTATTACTTCAACCAAATAATACTTATCCATTAACTTATCCACTACAGTGACATCCACTAAATCAAAACATTTCATTTCATTATTTAAATTGAAATAAACTGAATAGAAACATTTGTACTCCTATATAAAGTGAACATAATATTCTCAATAATTTAAATCAATTATATGTTAGTTTCCAAGAGATTCGTTTTGAATAATATTTAGAGAGAACAATTTATCAAATGTGTATTAAGTACTTTTTTTTTTGTTTGTTTGGTGAATATCATCTTCGAATCATCTCAATTTTAAAAATCTCTGCATTTCAACCAAGTTTTCGAGACACAATCGTTCAGAGAAGATAACTTTAAATAAATCTTGTACATCTACATAAAAAAACAAAATCCGAATTCATTCTTAATCTACCTTTAAATTTAAAACTATTTTCTTCCACAACTTAAGTATTATTAATCGTTTCGTAAGAAACCACCACCTACATTTCATTCTGTTACTAATTAATCCATCCACTGAAGTCATCTATTTACTACACCAAAAAGGTTGCCTGTGTGATTATTTGTTTCTTGCTCTGAATTTGTCTTTAAATTCCATAACTTATTCTTAATCCCCCTTGGATTAGCAGAAGACAACAAAAACCAACTATTCACTTTCTCTAACAACCAATGACGATCCGTGATAGAAAATAGTTCGTAAAATCAAATCTGCAAACGGAGTTCATTGTTTTTTTTGTTTAGTTCATACACTAAAGATATAAAAAAAATATAAAATTATTTATGCTCTAAAATTATTGTATTAATTAATATAAATGAAAAATATTTTATTTTCTATTAAAAAGAAAGAAATATTATATATGAAAGATATGAAAGATATATATTTTAAACATCTATTTGTAAATAGCATCAAGATAATTGGAAATTATTCTGTGCTTATCAACCTACTGTCACATTTTCCAATAACTTCCTTATTCTGATTGCCAAGATGTAATAGAATGATCTTATTTTATATTAGAATGGAATTACAGTAGAACCTCATTATCACGGACTAATCGGGGCTGAAGATTGTCTGTTTTAATGAAAGTCCGGCTTAAAACAAATAATTCTTATAGCGGTATAATGCAGCAGGGTGCACATCAATGAAAGTACAATAGTTAGCTATAAAAAGTGTTTATAATATATCGAATAAAAAACAGCCTTCAACATAGCAAGTTGAATTGAAAAAGATACGTACGTATACACTGCATTAGAACAAGAAGGTCGATGTAATCATGTTGATTGCTTACATTCATTGGTTTGAAAAAATAATTTATTTTCTGCTAGGTTTGTTTGCTGCTTATTTCTTCAGTTAATAACTGACGGAAGTGCCGTAAGAGTTCATAATATGCAAACATATTTTCATTTGCCGATTGTTCAACATATTGAATAACAAAATTTAAATGGCCTTTCAATTCGCTCACCTTAATTGTAGGCTGACAATTTTTTTTAAAACTGTCCGTTATCAGCGATGTCCGTTATAATTGAGTTCGTTATAATGAGGTTCTACTGTATTAGCTTATTCTTAGCTGCATTGCGTATATAGCTGTTCTATAATTTGTTATAATGAAGTGACACAAAAAAGGCAATGTGTACAATGCATGTTAGCCTTTCTGAAGTTAAATAAAAGCAATTATACGTTTTGTATTCTTTTAACCGACCATTACAACACCAGTTCTTTAGGATAATATTAAAAGAAAAAAATAAGCTTTTATTCTTAAAACAGAAATTAAACTGTTGAAGTATTTGATGAATTTACAGATCAGTTGTACAATAGTTATTTCGTTTCAGGTTCCGTGATTCCAAGAGAAAATTTCCTGTCAATGAAAAATGACATTCCTAATTTTATGACTTTGTTCGTCACGAAATCCTCCGATATATTTCCAAGAAGGGGGTTGAAATGACAGAGGGGGAAGAAATAACCACTCAACCATTCAAATAACATTGCTTTAAGCAAAATACTCAATTTATTAACTTAATAATACTATCAAGTTACATTCAATTCTATCTTTGAATGATTAAAAAGTAATCCGAGTTGTAAAGTATCCCCAGTTGTAAAGGATTCCATCGATTACAAGTTTTGCAAATAGCTGGTGTGTCATTATTATTGCGTATCTTCCTTTGCATTTGGAATCGATCAACGCATCGCATGAAAGCAAAAGATATACTCAATGTCGAATACAATTTTAAGTTCATGAACAAAGTACTTTGTTTCAGTGAATTCATGAAGAAACTTGAATTTAGATCAACAAAATGATTGAACCGATTTACTAAATATCATTAAAGTTGATCTGATTTGGGTTTGGATTGAGCAAGAAAAATCGACGGCAATGGTAAGTGGGGCGATCGCTGTTGGTATTCTATTCAAACTATATTTTTAGTGGTAGGTTACTGAAAATCTAAAAAATAATAAATAAATCACGAATTCCATTTTCTTTCGTGATATTGTTTTTACAAATTTTATTAAAACTAAACTGGTCGCAAAAGACAAACGAATACTGCTTTAACGTTGACAGATTTTCTGTTCCAAATTGGATACAAGGAATAAGGTGTCATTTGCGTTTTAGTGGTTTCGTGTTTGAGACAAACAATTGACCTATCTTTATGTAAATGAAATTATAAATTGTCTAGACGAAATTAGTTTTAAGTAAGATTTGAATGTGTCTATGAATATATTCATCCAATCTATACCTTAATTAATAATTACAAATCCAGTAAATAAACTTGACAAGAAAAAGAAATAATGAGATTTCAAACCATTCTTTATTTTTAAAAGATTTTTTTTTCCAAAATCCTTTTTTTTTTTTTTTAACTTTAATATACAATAAGTAAAATTGATCTCTTTATAACAGTAATTAAGTGAATGTTTTTTTTTTTTTTTTTAATTTTTCATGACAATATTATAAAAGTAATTGGATTACAATATTGGTATTTTCAGCCACTTAAGGCATTTTTTGGAGAGGAAAAAAAAAATGTCTACAATATTTTACAGAGACTAGGTTGGAAGAAGATATAGTAAAAATGTAAATTGAGACAACTTCAACTTTCAATCACCCAGTGTTCAAAATTTGTAGAATTTTTTAAGTTTTCACTTCCAAGACTAGGATCAATTGCAAGCACTTTCTAAATCAAACTGAATAATCAGTCTGTAATAAATGGAGACATTTTTAATTCACTTCGATCGTCAAATCTTAAGTTAATGTGAATGCTAAAAAGATCCTAGATGTGAATTAAATTTCAAACAATGCATTAGTACATTATATTAAATTTTGATGTATATTATGTTAATCTTTCATAGATCTAATAAAATGGTAAACAGAAAAATTACGTTTCCAATAATTTCATTTGTACTCCCCCCCCCCCTTCCCCGAAAATACCCATTTTCAGCGTCAATTAAGATATTTAAAAAAAATTCATATTTGTCAGTTAATGTAAAAGTGTGCAAAGTAGCGACAACCATCGATGGTGTTCAACTATTCGATTTCCATAGCACCCGACAGCAGTAGTCACCAGGGATTTAGCAGATAAAGCCAATTTATAAAAAAAAGCCTTTCGAAAACCGGAAAAACCTGGTACTCAAACCGCCAAGCAAAATTTTATGTTTCGTATAATTAATAGGTTCCACCCTCAGCTGATATTTCTAATTAATTAGTATCAAATACAAAATTAGCTTGGGAAAAGTTTTTCCCTCGAATATCTAAGAACGTAGAAGTAATGTTTAATATACATATATACTTATTAGAACTCCTAAACAATCAGAAGACGTCAAAAACTATTAAAGTCATATATATTCTGATTAATAAGTAATCTTATTTCTGCTTATCTTCTTCCGAACCATTTGAAAGATATGGTAATCAAGATAAGAATTATTGTTTCAGAAACGAGTTTTTCTGCTTTTAATTGACATTGAAAAGATAAATAAATATTAATATATTACTAAATATTACATTAAGACAATACTTCAGAAGTAATAATGTTAACTTTAAAAACTTTTTTTAAATATTAGAATATTGCCTAAATTTACTTGAAATCCGAATTTTTTTTTCTTTCTCTCCCCTATTTGTCAAAATCTCTCGCATTTTAATAAATTCTGTGAATATAACGAAAAATGCCAATATTTTTCAGAGAATTCAATTCTGAATATAATTTTGTGGCAAAGTTTGTTCAAAATTGCTTTTGAAAGTCATTCGATTGGACAATATTCTCCATTATTTTTTCTTTGTAATCATTGAGGTCAGTGACATTTCCTCATTTTCTTACAATTCACCAATTTGAACTCTGGTCTATAATTTAAGAATCCTGGCCAATTTATAGGTCAAGTAGCTCCAAAGATGCATTTTACTTTACATAACAACCAAATCAATTTCCTTATTTATAAATCAAGAAGAAAAAGCCGTTTCTTGCAGCAGTCCAATCTACAAACTCCAATACTATTGTATTAAATAGAAATAAAAATTAAACAAATACAAAATCGCTAAAAAGTTGTAAATTATTACATGATTTTCGGATTCTCTATGGAACTGTGACCAACTGTTAATGTTTTTAACTAAAATAAAATTCAGTTTTTAGATCTCGTATCAAATAGAAATGTAGAACAAAAAAATCGATTGAACTAATTCTCATTTCACTCAATCTGTTATCTATTTAATTAATCTGTTAATTTGTTTCATTTGAAAATATTTCGTTATAAAAGTTTTATACATTACGAAATTACATATTTTCGATATTTAATTAATTTTACATTTTAAATATTAATAAAAGTAAATTGATCTACCTTTTTAAATTAATTCTGGCCAAATTAAATTACCATAATGCTATTAATGTTAGTTGGTAATATTTGATCGTAATTATATTAATTAGCATAATAATAATTGTTACACCTGAACTAATCCTCTTAAGTTATTATGTAACACATTGAAAAATCGCTATCTGCTATTTCGTCTGATTAGAAGCAGAAATTAAATTCCTTTTCAATACTGAAGTGAACCTCAGTTTTGAATGATAGTACAAATTATTACACTTACTTTTAAAGGTGTAAGCCTTACAATTACAACCGGGGAGCCATTTTTTTGTTCCAGCAAACCTTGCAGTGACGGAATTTCCGACAAGCGTTAGGAGTCAGAATGACGTCACAGATTAGATAATGTTGATAAAACAATGAAACAGAAAATAACTTTGAATCCTGAGCAATATAAAACTAAAAGAGCCAACGCTTCCTTTTTAAGCATTTCAAAGTATTTTAACAAATGATGTACGGTATCTAATAACACAATGTATCGGATATTCCTGGACGGAGGCGACAGGTATCGGTTTCTTCAGAACAAAGTTATTTTAGTCTTAGCTATGTTAAAAATAATAAATTATAAGAAAATACCATTATAAAGAAATTATAAGAATCTCTCAAAAACATTTTTGCAATTAATGTATTTCGTAGTGACAAATATGGAATACAAAAATTTGGCAATAATGATAAATATGTCCCTCCAAGAGACTTTAACAAATTTTTATCTGTAACCAAACGAGTACTTTTCACATTTCAACAAATTCATGAAATTTTTTAAAGAGCAGAAATAAGAATCGAGATACGATCGCATATTGAAAACACAGACATTAACGTTTTAACAATTTAAATATTGAAATACAATTGAGTTAACAATGTGTAGTGGTTTCAGTATTAGGGTTTATTTTGTAATTATTTTTTTAATTTTTACTGACTTTTTTAATCATTTGCTGTTTTATGGTCAACGAAATTAGCTAATCATAGAAACGATCGTAAACTTTTGTCGTAGAAATTATTAATAATTAGATTTTAATTGAAAAAAATACATTAATCTTAATTTTTATTGATTCCACCGACTATTTACTTCAGCGATTAATAGATGAATTTTATGAAGCGCTGTGTTATTTTATTTACATGAGCTCCAACGAAACACTACTTCTCAAACAATGAGACTATACTCAGCGTTTCTACGAGATACAACAGCTGACTATTTTTGTATTCGGTTTCGCCTGTTTAAAACGGAAATAATTTTTTTTAAAGAGGGAAAATTTCAAAAGAAATGCAGAATTTTTTAAAATCCAAATATATTCTGTTGCAGAAACAATTATTTAAAAAAAATATCATGCCAAGAACAGCATTAAGCCACAATTATTAAAAAGCGTCCTTTTATTTTTATTTAAAACTGGGAAAAACAAAGAATATTATACTTAGCATTATTTTAAGTTATTTTCCTTTATTATTCTTAAAATGTATCTGTATTTAAAAAAAAAATCCTATTTTTATTTAAAATTGTTTAAAAAGACATAAAAATGGGCGTTAAGATATGTTTGTAAAAATGTTTTGGTTTTTTTTGTTTTTTTTTTTTAAGTACTTTTTAGGATTTTAGTCATTTAAAATTGTGGCGAAATTTCCAGAATTGTTGCTTTTCTATTCCTTCTCTCAAAAGTGAATTTCAAACTGCGTAATATTGAATTTTAAAAATCTTTTCCATTTCCGGTGATTTCAGTTCAAGTTTCTGTTCGAAGCTGATCAAAACAGTGGATTTTTATTTCTAATTCCTGATTAATCCATCGCCATCATTTTCTTAACGAAGCTAGTCTTTTGTTTGCCATAAGACCGAAGCAATTTGTTTCACCTGCCCTTTGCTTTATGACGTTAGACATTTGTTCCAGAAGTTTTGTGTAGACATTCGTAATATTTCATTGGACGATGCTGGTATCCAGATTAATTAATTAATATCATTAATTAATGTTAAAAAAAAGGCTAAAATGCAATTAAATTTTGAAAATCTTTCAAATCCACCTGTCATTATTATGAGCTACCTTTACGAGAAATTCAAAGCAGTTACAAATAATAATTTTGGAGATGACCTGACGTTTTTCTATCTTATCATTGTGAGAAACTAACTTAACTTAAACTAACATTAGATGCAGAAATCTAATGGTACTGAGTAACTCCGTTGAGGGCATCTAAGTTTTGATAACTTTCCTTGATGAATTCAAGCTAACTGTTCCGTAACTTCGTTGACCTATTCTTTCACGACTGTCGTCACTCCGTTGATTCCAACTACATCAGTCGGCTGTCCATAGTTATTCTGTTTGGTATTTATGTCATTTCATTTAATATTTTTTTAATATACGTGTCTGCTCTGTAAGAGTCTGCTTATAAATCAATCTCAAATCCCTATTCTTAGCCGCTAACCTTTTTCTTTCTACTAGCTGACCGTAATAATGACTTAAATATCACTACTATTGCAGAAAATACATCAATGTTATCCTTAGTCCTTTAAGAATAGTCCACAGAAATTGGAGACAAACTATTTTTTCCTGTTAATGCGTTCTGTTCCACGCATCCAGTGATCGTTACAATATCTTCCTTTTGTGTTTATAATCATTAATTTCACTCAAAATCAGAAAACAGGCAGCAGTCATTGACTTCTTAATGAAAAATCGGATACATGCGGTCAACAATGACTTCTTTAATAATAATATATTAGAAACATACGCCATTAAACTATGACTGCTACGTCAGTCAGATCAGAGTCTTACAACATCTCAAAATCCATCCGTAACTGTTTCGCCTTTCGAAATTCTGATTTAGCAAAGATTCGAAAGATTATTAATAAGCATTAGCCAACATTGTCATTATAACATTTTAAAAATTGTATGTTTTTAAGCTGTATTGGGGAAAAAAGTAAATCTTTATTACCATTCTCATTCTAATCAACTAATTTTTTTAATTTAGGAAAAAAAAAAAAAAAAAAAAACAGGTTTCATTAGTAATGACTACTAATTATCTTTGATTGGACTAATTTCGATTTTCTTTGAATTTCTTTCTGGCTACAAGTAAAAGATAAGGATTTTAAGATATATTAATGTCATTTTAATGTTGAAATTTTACTATTAACTGCTAATGTAATTTCAAAAATCATTTAAAAATCTAAAGAAAAAGATTGTATTGAAATTGTGTGAATATTTTATTTCAAGAAGCCCTAAGTAATCAACGGGAATTTACTGGATCAAATAACTGAAACATTTTAAAAATACAGTAGAACCTCTATTATCCGAAACTCTTAACCGGAATCTCGTTTAACCGACGTCGGTTTTTTTTTTTGGTTTTTTTTTTTTTTTTTGGTAAAACAACAATTTCTATCTGTCCGACTCAGAAGCGTTGGCTTTACCGAAATGTAGAACATTCATTTATGCCATGGAGTCCACTAAACGAAAACGCGTTTTGTTAACAGTGGAACAGAAGTTCCAGTTGTGAGCAGAATTTATTGAAGCAGGTGAAACTTCGAAAATAAGCAACTCCGATGCTTTTGAAAGTTTGCTAAAGGACTGATCTGGTTGGAGCAACAGACTGACTCTGATTCTACAGAACTTATGCTACTGAAATAACATCGGTACAGAGCGGCTAAACGACGTCAGTCATACTTAGGCAGAGTAAACTTCCGTTTTAGCTAATGTAAAGTATGTATCGTATGTCATACAAAGATTTACATTCCATTTTCTGACTTGTGTGACATCTATTGACCACATTTATTGTTTATAATTACAGTAATATAATTAAAAATATGATATATAGTTATTTTGTAATATGTACATGTTTAAAATCCAGTGTTAAAATTTTAGTGGTCTCCTGACGGCCATTTTTAAATGCTCTCTTTTATCCGGAATTTTCGATTTATCGACGGAGGTCCGGTCCCGACCACTTCGGTTAATCGAGGTTCTACTATAAACATAAATTGAATAAAACAAAATAACAATTATAACACATCATCTCAATTCAGAACAAAGGACAGTGTTTTGAAGAATCGTTGATAGGAATTCAAAGTCAAACAGAATCTAGTGAAAAATTGAAAACTTTTATCAATTTTTCTTATTTTAACTGAATCTAAAAAAAAATGATCAATAAACTTAAAAAATGATTTCCGATTTATTCTCTGACATTCATAAACTGATTGTGATTGAAATGGTTCAAATATTAGAGTATTTTTCCTATAAAAAAATGCTGATTTTTTTTTTAAAAAATATTCGTTTTCTTATCTTATATTTTTCTCCAATTGTCAGAAGTGTTTCTTGAAAGATAATCTTAGGATTTCAAAATCAAAAAGAACAAAGTTTACCTTTAGATAAAATTGTTATCGTACGATCTAAAATATCATTTTAATTTCTTTTATTATTTCTTTATTACATAATTATCAATAATTTACCGGCTTCACTAATCAAGGTCTTCACACACTGTCACTTACAGGCGACACTGCAGTTTGGAGGAGGAGGAGATGGCGACTGGGATTCTGTTTCCTGGTCTTTAAGGAACAAAACAAATAATAATAAAAAAAATTTCGTGTCTCAGGGTGGAACTTAGCTCAATACTTAGTACAATAATATTCTTTAAGCTAGGCAAACAACCCCATATGACGTAAACTTATTAGCAATTAAGCTATTAGCTGTCAATAGAAGAAGGCGAATATGAGTCAGCAAAACTATTTTGCTTAACATTTTCGTTCTCTGAGGAAGTCACTTTTACCTCCATTAAACGTTTAGTGATTTTTATTCATAAAACTGGGCTGGTTGAGGATTAAACTAGGGAAAACACAATAGATATTTATTGGTCACACTGTTTAGGAACTACGTGTCTCTCCCTACGCCAGTCAAATTTAAAGACAATTTATAATTGCTTTGCATTAGTTGAAGTGAAGCGGCCTTATGGAGAAATACAGCTGATGTCACTTTTGGCATGGGTTTCAATTTTTTTTTTTTAAGTATAATTGGTTGTCACTTCCAACTAATTGGATGGAGAAGAAATGTCTTTCGAAGTTGGAAGTTTAGCTTGAAAAATAAGCAAAGCATGGATTGCGATCACATTTTTTTAGACGGAATTCTTCCAAATCAGGAGAAAAATTATATCGCGATTCACAGGAAGAAACCTCCGAGGCCCTGAAGCCGTTGGTCGGCAAAGAACTAGAAAGACTGTTGCCTACTATATATATTTATCGTACATATATTGCCAACTTAACAATGACAAGTCTAAAACAAATTTCTTTCCATTTTTAAACATATACAATGAATTTGATATCTTGTTCTTGAAACTACGTGAACTTCCAAGACCTTATTAAAAATGTCGAACTGACACAGAAGTTAAATACCCTATCAACTTAGGACATTTAACTTCTGGTTTTGTTTTTTGTTTTTCCAAAAAATTGAAACTGATTAAAAAGATGAAGGCAAAAAAAACCCTTTAATTTTTAAGAATTATATTATTTTTTAAAAATTTCATTTTGTAAAAAATTAAGCCGTACGAAAAACGGTGTGTGACATAATTGGTTCCAATCATTTACACATTTCCATCCTATTTGTTAAACACGAGACATGTGAGCTTAAATAAAGTCTCAATACAATTCATTCTTTACGAAGTTTCGTTTATTATGGCTTTCTATTGAAACACGGAAATTAATTGGTACACAATTACAAAAATATCAATAATAGAATAGAAATTTTATTAAAACTAGAAGATGTCATTTAATGTTTTCCTTCATAAGATGATCTCTTATTTTTTTTTATCCAATTTTTTAACCTTTCCTTAGTGCATTTTTATTATCACTACAAAAAAGGACGTCGTATTTGGATTATTATCCTTCCTTTTCAACCAAATTATAATTTTTAAGATTAACACAACACGAGCGTTCAAAAAGTACTTTTCAGATAAAACAAAAATCACGCAATAGAATGTAGGAAAATTTACATAATTACATCGAATCAAAAGGGAAGACATTAAACAATGAAAATACTGGCAATTTTATAAATTCAGAAAGCTTAAGACCATTAGAATCCGATAGGAGATGTTAAATTACCATCCATAGGTAGTTGATTTCCTCTTACATCAACTTAACTCTAAGAATATTGATGAGTTTTACTGGCAAATAAAGTCTATTCCTCAAGAATAGACAAGATTAACTCCTTCAAGGAAATCAAAATAAATAAATAGTAAATTTATTCTTTCGGAATGAGATCGTCCTTCAAATCATTCAAAAAGTCCTATATGATGGAGATTAACTTTATGGGCGAAAAACAAAAATCCCTGAAAATCTTGTTGTATGAGTCGTTAAGAACCAAAGTGGACTAACCCTTCTGTATAACTGAGGTATTCAATACTAAATTTCAATATTTGTAAAAAAAAAAAAAAAAAAATGGATTGCACATATCCTGTTTTTTTCCCTCGATATCTTGGGAATACCAGTGATAGGAGCTTCGTTCATTTTACCAAAAGGCCTTTCACAGATTGGTCCAAACAAAAATATATCCACATACAATTAAATCAATTCTAATAGTTAATTTTAACATCGTTGCCAAAAAAAAGTCATTGAATTGGTTGAACGAAGTCTTTAATTAATGAACTAAAGAAACTTACACAAAAAAAAAAAAACACCATTAATATTGAAAAATGTCAGTAGAGATTATTATTTAGAAACAAATTGCATATAACGCTTCATTAGATCAAAATACTGTTTGTAAGAAATCGGGGAAAGTTTCTACTTATTCAAATTAGGTCTTTATTTAGAAATAACAGCAGGAACTTAATTGCTTTTGCTTGCTATGTAAATTACGATCTTTTATAACAAGCTCAAATAGTCACCATTAAAAATTTATTAAAATTGTATATCCATCTTCGTCCAGTTTTCTTCCAATTATCGGGCAGTTCCTTAATCTGTATCATTTACCAGTAATTTTAATATTATGCAACTGAATTCAATTTGTAAAACCAATGGTAGAGTAAACGTATCTTCCATTTCTGCACGAGCTCCGTTTCTTTCACAAAAGATCCTTAAATAAAGAGATTCAAATCTTTTGTTTGAATCATCATTTTGCGAAGAGGAAGTAACTAAAAGCTTACTTTTGGTTATAGTTCTTCCACCAACACGCATAAGAGATTTCAATCACTGAATTCTATTCCTTATAGTGGTTTTTGCAAGCCTCAAAAAGTTGATGCAATTTTGCCTTTTTCTATGATCTTGTGTGTTTATAAAATTACTTACTGTAGATTCGTGCATTCCAACATTTTCGAATTGTTATTGCCATACTCCGTATTTGCTAAAGGTAGTTTACAAAACACGGCATGTATACAATTTAAATTTTATGTGCGTATACAACAACATACTGCCTATACATTATACACGAATGCAATCAGCAGCATTTCTTAACGCACTAAGAGGCAGACTGGCGAGTGAAAATTAGTGGTGTACCTTTGAGGAACTAATAAGGAATTTTATTTTTATTAATTAAAACTCGTACTAACGGAGTTTTGACTCGTATTAAATGAGCTCTAATATACATTCATAATTCATATCAATTTCAGACTATTTAACTCCCCCCCCCCCCCCACATACACACACACGTTTCAATAGGACGCTCTCCATTTTCTTCTATCCTGTGCATCTTTCTTCTTTTAACATCATCCAGCATTCCAATCCTTCCTCTTCCTCTCTTTCCTTCTACTTCTCACTCTATTATTCTTTGTTGTAGACAATTTCTTCGTAGCACATGTCCTAGCCAAGATGCTTTTCTCTTGCGTATGGTTTCTAACAATTTCCTTTTTTCACCTATTCTTGTTAAAACGTCCTCATTCTTAACTATCTGACCATTTCACTTTTAATATTCTTCTCCAGAGCCATAGTTCAAAACTTTCTAAATATCTTTCTTCCTTTTTTTTTTTTTTTTTTAATAGTCGATGATTCACTACCATATAACACCACACTCCAAACAAAACATTTAGCAAACCTTTTCCTTAATTCTATTGAAATGCCTTGTGCTGTTAACAATGCTTTTACCTTTTCAAATTCTCCTTTACCCATTACTATTCTACTTCTTATTTCTTCAGTACAACTTCCATCCCATTTCACCATACTTCCCAAATATTTAAAAGCCTTTACTTGCCGTATAATCTTTCCCTCTAAGGTTATATTAACACTACCTTCTTGCCTGCTTATTTTCATCACCTTGGTTTTTCCCACATTTAAGTTCATTCCAAAGTCTTTCCCAACTGTTACTGTACTAGTCCATCATTTTCTGTAACTCTTCTTCTGATTCTGCCAACACTGCTTGATCATCTGCATACGTAATGATTTTCAATCTTTCTCCTCCTATCATAACACCTCTTGCTTCATCTAAAGCTTTCGCAGCGAGTCAAATTCATACTAATGGGGAATTTGCTGTAAGAAGGTAGTGAAGCGAAGGAAAGATTTTCAAATTCATTTCTAATAAGTTTACTCAGAAAATACCTTATGGAATTTTTTAATCCACAGTTTGTCTTTAAGATACGATGAAATATAAAAACACAACTAATAATCGGCGGTTATGGAGAATAACATCTTTTATAGATAACTACTACCAAATTAAAGATAGTGTCCTACTTTTTTTTCCAAGATCACTTTAACTTCATCCACAAATCCTTTTTAATCCTTGAAGTTGCCATATACATCACTATTGTATTAACTGAGGTTTAGTATTAATTAATCGTTTGTAAATGAAGTGTAAATGTGGCTTCACAACAACTACAAAAACAGTTTATGATCAACACTGATCATAATCTTATGTCAGATGGCGTAACAGCGATTTGAATACAAATAATGTAGATGGAAAATTATTTAAATGAAATATTTATATATCAACCCTTGCAATGAAAACTATCTAATCAATCTAATCATTCTTGACCTTGAACAGTCTTCATTATCATCAAATCACAATTCTAATTTATTCATTACTTTTGAGAACTTCCCAGTAGCCGCCATGCTTAAATAACCCGATTCATTCATTTCAGAATATATTCACTATTTTAACGGAGTATTCATTAATTGTACCCATTATTTATTCACAAAATAAAAGTATTTAAGCTATTCTAAGGTCTTGAGTTTTGAATGTCCTTACGATACAGCTATGACAAAATCCAACAATTACCGTTTTAATTTCAATAAAAATCTGTATTCGTTTGTTTATATCAGCCATCAGAGATAATTGTTAAGTTTCCAGGAAAGGGGAAAAAAAAACAACCTTATGTTTTAAAATAAGAAGAATACTTTTTCTTCATGATCTTATCCAACTGCGCTACAAGAAAGTTCAAGTCTATTTGCAAATAAGGACACACAAACAAGTTCCATAAAGCATTGAACTGAACCAACTATTTCAAAGTTTCTATCAATGTTAGGCAAGTTTATTCGGTTGTTCCCTGCCGATATTTTTCCTCCCTATGTATTATAAGAAGCATTCAGCTTACAAAGGAAATCTCTCGAACCTGCAAAATTCACATTTTAATGAAACTTTGCAGAATGAATCTACAGATTGTGTTTATTAAATGAAATAACTCTTAGATACGAAATCGAGCGGGAAGATATCTAAAATTGGCCTCGAAAATCATCAAAATCGATCATTTTATCTTTCAAACACCAGATAGCGGTAATGATTAGCAATTAACCAAGAGCCGTAAGACTTCGCTGATCTTTTGATAGGAAAATAAAGGAACGCCATCTGTTGAATTCAGATATAACCTTATTCAGCGAAGGTTATTTGTAAAAATTGAAGGTTTCCAAATTCGGAAAGATTCTTAAACGTATTTCCAACATCACAAATTTAAATGTAAAAATTTAAAATGTAAAAAAAAAATGTAAAATGTAAAAATGATATAAGTTAGTATTTACATAAGTTAGTTATGATACTGTAATATAAAGATACATTATCGATAAATCAATTTATAGTAGTTTGTTAATACATAATAGATATGATTATGACTTTCCTGTGCCTTAAGGGTAGTCCCGTCGAGAAGGCAGACAGGGATTCAATTATAGGTAAGGAAAAAAAAATAAAATATACAAAGAGCATTATCGGTAATATATAATGAAGAAAAAAAAAAAAACAGAGCATAATACAGAAACATGGAAACAAATAAAATATAATACAATAGCGGTAAAAAGAAACAATTTGTATTGGAAATATGGAAAAAAATTAAACATTTGCAGAGTTTGGATCTGGTGATATGTACAATCTTCGTAAAATAACTGAAATAATGAAATACATAGCTAAATAATTTCATATAAATCTTGAAAAGCAATTTTCAAATAAGAGGTTAAGCCTAGCTCAAATAGATGGAAAGAAAGAGAAGACTAATGGAAATAGCGAAGTAAGTGAGAGGAAAGGAAAGGGTTTAGTGAGAGCAGACAGTTGCGACCTAATAATGGAAAGGTAAGGAATTAACTGAGGAATTGGAGAGAAAAGAAGGTGAAAAGGACAATTGTAAATTTGTAGAAAGTTATTTCAGTGTAGTTATGTCCTAAAAGTGATATTTTAATTTTCTTTTGAATTATTTTAGTGGATTTTCACGAATATTGTGGGAATTTTGTTCCATAGAGAAGGAGCAGAATTAGAGAAGGAGCAGAAGGAACAGCTCTTTTTTGATAGTTTGATGAGATTCTTGGAATGAATAGAGTTGAAGAGGTTCTTGTATTGTAAAGATGCGACTGTAGCTTAGTAGTTAACAAGACAGAAAAAGAAATATTTTTATTTTAAGTAATTTTTAAATGAAGAGGTTAGGAAATAAATATTAGAGGTCATAGAAGGAGATAACTTTATATTCACGCCAAACAGATTTAGTAAACACTGCATTGGCTTTCCGTTCACAAATCTTAGGAAGTGTTTTTGTGCCTTAAGAATCATGTTTTGATAAAATTTAGAAGTGGTGCCCCATACTGCAACACCATAGCAGAGGTTTGAGTGGATTAAGGACCAATATAGATTTAGAAGTATTTGAAACGGTAGAAAGTTTAGTTTTAATAATGCCCAAATTTTTAGAGAGTTTTATAAGAACTCTCTAAAAATTTGGGCATTATTAAAACTAAACTTTTATAAGAAATTTGTTAAGTATGTAAATTCCAAGAGAGATCCTGTATAAGAGAGATACCTAAATATTTGAAGGAATGCATCTCCTTAAGGGCAGCGTTTTTAAAAGTGACGGAAAAACATACTTTCTTAATGGAAAAACATATACACTGTTTTCGATGTATTTAATTTCAGATCATTTAAAAGACAACAAGATTCAAGGTGATGGAGTGATTGTTGAACATTTTCCTGGAGATCCTTTATACTTTTATTAAAGAGAAGAATTCTCTTTGAGCTCAGATCAAATCAATTCAAATTGGTAAATTCCGTCAGAATTTTTACCAGAATTTAATTTACCAGAATTCCTAAACGTCATTAATTTTTTTTCTTGTATCTTAGGTTCTTAAGTGTTCAATTTTGTTTTACTTTATTAATTGGAAGATTGGAGAAGGGATTTTTAGACAAACTTATTGATTTTATAGTCTTCCCTTTTAACCGACTCAAATGTGTGTTTAAACAATGATCTAAAAATATATATCAATTGTTTCGAAATAGAACCCTGGTGTTATTAATAAAGACACATACTGATGTATTTCTCACACAAGAAAATTCGATGATGTTAAATATTAAAGCATATTACAATATTTCAACAAAACGGAAAAAAAAACAAAAAAAAACAAAAACATTAAACATTACGAAATAAGAGTTCAAAGATACCAGACCCAATTCCTGTAAAAACATTTTTAAAGATTTGAAAGTTTTGTTTTTTTTGTTTTGTTTTTTTTAAATTCAATATTAAAAAAAAACAACAACAACAAACAATCAGCTTTACCGAGTCTTTCAAAACGCTATCGATTTCAAGGTAATTAACCTTCTCGTAATTTTAAAATCTCCACGTGAGCTTTATTTAAGGAATCTTCTTCACGTGGAAGTAGGCGAGATAAAAATAGCAAAACCAAATGCTCTCAAGTCCGCGTGGCGACAGCAACATTTAAAAACAGAAGACCCTTGACATAGATTTCCTCACTTTGACAACAGGTCGTCTGTATTTTATTTATTTATTTTTTCCCGCCACAATTATTTCTTAATAACTTAACAGTTCCACAAGCAGTTGCTAATTCCAACAAAGGAAAGATTTTTCAAGAATGAAAGAAACGAAACACGCTTTCTTTTATATATAACAAGGTTCCTCTTCCTCACAGCGAGGATTCAAATTGAAATCAAGGAAGATTAAGGATCCCAATTCTTAAATTACTGAAAGTGAAGAAGGAACCAAGATCTTTCATCAATCCGAAAATAGCTGCATTTCAGTCATCACCGAAGATATCCTAATGGAATGATTCAGCTTCAGACAGAAATGAATGGAAGGGTGAAAGATTCAAAGCATCACTGAAAAACAAACCTTTTTTTTTTTTTGTTTTTTTTTTGTTGAATGTCTTTTTTAAAAGATTTGAGTTGTAATCTGCGACATTTGTGATCATTGGCCCAAATATATAAAATGAAACTTTCATTTTCTATTTGGTTTTTAAAACTGGAAAAAGGCAATTTCAAAAGTCTCTCTCTCTCTGCTCTTTAATGTTTTGAAGGATCTTCTTGATGTATGACATTGTATTTAAATAATAAATGACTAAAAGTTTTTTTATCTGAAAATTTTCCATTTGTAAAACTCCGCATATGAAGGTGACGAAAAGCATTACAAGAGAAATAATGAATTTCTAATGCTATCTCACGCAATGCAAAGTAATCTATTTAGTAATCCATTGTAATCTATGATTAAAAAAAGTACTTAAGCAATTTCTGGATTTACTTCAGCAAACAGAAAAACTTTAAACTTGTTTATAAACAATTTTTATGGTTTTTAAAAAAACAAAAATAATAAATGCAACATTATAAGGAAAATAAGACTCTTAGTTCTTTCAGAAATTTTTTGAAATTCTTCAGTAAGATTTCAGTTCAAAACATTTTAGTTCCAAAAATCGCCGATAGTGAAAATATGGCGTTGTTTGCCCAGACAACGATAAGCCCAGATGACGATAAATTGTATAAACAGTTGTTCACCTGCGTCGTTGGCATCAATACGCTATGAAATAAAGAGAACAAGTCGCAAATGCAATCCTATAGATAATGTGAGGCGCATATTGGGCACGACTAACTAATGGCGCTTTATTGTTAGTTATTTTATCTGAACGACTGCAGCGTAGTAACAGCTCTTCGTGAGTGTAGAACCCGTCAGGAATTTCGTAAGGCGTTCTGATAGGTAACAAAGTTAGATCGATGATCCGGAAGTTTAAAAAAACAAAAACAAAACAGGATCTGTTGGTGTTCGACCACGGAAACCAGTGCCACCGCATTTGTCGGCAAATCAGACGGACACAATTACTACTGTTAGTAGCAGCGCTCTTAGAGGGTGCCGTACTTAACCATGTGGGCAGTCTAGCGTAAAATTATTCAATTTTATCCTTACAAGATCAACTGCGTAGAACACGATGATTATAATAAGCGATTGAAGTATTTTGCCAGAATGGAGGTAGACTGTGTTTGGCCTTGGAAAAGTCTTTGGGGAGATGAGGTCCTATTTTTATCTGTAGGGGCCTCAAAACTTTCGAATTTGGGCTTTTGAATCACCCATCCGCTCTGAGGAACTTCCATTACATTCACCCAAAATTACCGTTTTTTGTGGCTTCACGGAAGGTATTAAAATAAGGTCAATCTTTTTTTTTAAGGACGTCTTTCTGATGAAACCAGTAACCGCACAAAAATGATGAATAGTTTCAGCATTTGAAACTTTACCAATATCTGGAGAACACCATTTTTATGCAAAATGGAACTCCCCAAATTGCATAATCAGTACAGCATGTTTTTACTTCAGAGAAAACAGAGAGATTAATCGCTTTTCTTCCAATTGCATGGCCAGCCTGTTCCCCTGATATTACTTCACGCGATTTTTGATTGTGAGGTTAATTGAAGACCAATGTCTCGAACTTAGCAGCCAATGTGAAGGACAATGTAGCCCAGTTTGACGAACATTGTTGTAGAAAGCAGAACATAACCTATGTACACAACGCAAATTTCTGGTCCAATTGTTTGCAGAAATTAGATACGTGCTTTTAGATACTTAAAAATCAAAAACAGCCAAACCGAATTTCATTTATCCCGAGTTCTTTTCAGAACTTAAGATATTTACTTCAAAAGTAATTTCTGCATTTTACAAGAAAAGGAAGTGAATTAATAGGCAGTGAATAGATCGTGACTATACTTCGAGTCAATTCAGTTATTACAAGTAATAACGAAATAGTTCTAGTGGAAAGGTTCGAGAAGCACAGTTTGATCTACAGCAGTGATTTTACTCTGGTTCTTTCTCCTTTTGTTCTAGGGTTTAGCATTTTGTAAAAAGCTTCCTTCCTGGACCGATCACCCGACATCAACTAAAGGACCATTGATCACTGTAAACCGTGATCCCCCTGATGGTTATAATAATCTTCTAGTTCTAAGTTAATGTATGATAAAATGATCAAGTGATTAAATCATGATGGTCCCAATAAAAAAAAATCAAAATCAAGATAATATTGTAAAGATATCCAGTATTAATTGCGTATTAATTTTAGCAATAATTGAAACCAATTAAAACGAAAATCGAATCAAACTCATTTTTATTTTTAAATTTCGATCTCAATTTATATTTGCTTTAGATTACAACTTAATTTTTTTTTATTCTTTACAAATCACACACAAAGTAATGCTCTATTGTAGTATTTGAAAGAGGCGTATATAACATTTTAATTCGGGGGTGGGCCAACAGCCTAATAAAATAAAAACGTTGTTTTCGAAATTTCGAGGGAAGGACCAAGTTCCTCTCAACCGACCATCCAATTAAAAAAGAAAACAGGGCCTATTCTAGATATTTTGAATTGAGTTATTTAAAAATAACTCCAAATTCTAATAAATATCTTAGTTTTCTAATTTGGGCTCCTCAAGTGTCATCAATTTTTTTCCTTTCAATAAAAGTATGATTTATTATATTTTAAGAATTAAAAAAAAATATATCCACTTTGTTGCTTACTTTCTAGCATCTACAGATAAGTCGAATTAAGCCTAAATAAGTTCTTGGCAATGGTTTGTTGTTCAGGCACAATTTCGTAACCGCTCGAACATTCTGGAGTGTCTGGGCCAAATGCTAAATGACGTGCAAGTGCGATTCTTGATCAAACGTAAGTGAACTGTCTTGGATGTCGAGACAATTTTTAAAGGTTAATGCCCTTCAGAGACAAACTATTCAGTGGGCTTCTACAAATGACTCCGAGTTCTATCATCTTTTATTGATTCCGTCACTTTAAAGCAGTCAACAGATGGTAAGATTCAATTCACAAGAAACAGTTCCAAGTGGTTTGAGGAATTTTAACTCAGACGACTTTATATAAATTAAAAAACATTTAATTTATAATAAGACGGAAAATACACTAGGGTTAAGATGAAGTAATCAATTATTTTCATAAAATCAACTTTCTAATGTTGCTCGGATAGGAAAGAGGAATTGAAACTTCGTTTCCAAAATATTTCGTTGTTATTGTAGGGCGAAGGCATTAAGAAAAAAATTCAAATGATCAAAAATAGGTTCTTCCGCAGTGTGTTCCGCAAGAAATAAGTCAGTTAGTGGAATATATCGTCTATAATATAAAAGTGCTCACTAACCGATTTCATTTCATTACTAGTCTAATCAATGATGCAATGATGTCTTGTTGAAGCCAGTAAAGAGGACAATAAAGAAGAAAGACAGTGAACAAAGCTTAATCGAAAACAGCTAAAGATGTCGGCCTCAACGGATGCTCTTAGAACGAACACCGACAAAAGAGCTCATTTTGTTTCATATCCGTTCTGAATCACCACATTCGGAAACGTCCACACCGCAATCCCGATTGAAAAGTTCCGGATACGTTCTAAAAAGAACTAAACTTTTGATGTAAGTAAATGGCCAAAGTTAGAATAGAAACTAAAACAAGAAATTCCGTTCTTCTCAGGTTATGTATTTGTTATTTTGAAGAACAAAGAACGGTTCTCAATACAACAGAATCTGTCACCGGTTAATAAAAAAACAAATGTCGTTATTTCATCGTTTATTTTTACGCTGAATTTATTTTAACGTAATTTTACAGGAAGATTTATAATTTTAATACTTTGGAGTCTACCAATAGGAGTCCTTTCAAATAAAAACAACGACTATTGAATGACAAGTACAAAGACTAGGCTTCTATAGTTTTTATTTATCTTCCTTTAAAAGGAATATAAATAAATAAACAAGAGCCAATAAACTTTTGTAAATAAATCCATTTCAAAAACATAAACATACATACAAATTCAGGTGTCTTTCGATTTCCTTATTTATTTAAATTCATTTAATGAATTTCCCTAAAGGAAAATGGAATAAGATATTTGCTAATGAAATGAAATCGTTCAAATAGGCGAATTAAAAAATTAGCTATTTGGTTCTTTAAATGCTTGATAATTATTTAGTCTTTGACACAACAGAA
Organism: Thereuonema tuberculata; assembly: GCA_023159025.1. Taxonomy (NCBI): domain Eukaryota; kingdom Metazoa; phylum Arthropoda; class Chilopoda; order Scutigeromorpha; family Scutigeridae; genus Thereuonema; species Thereuonema tuberculata. The sequence goes on from JAFIDM010014012.1 coordinate 3,909,011, forward strand.
ATCCGTTTTATTCGAGAAAAGGCTTTTCTATAACAAACATTCAACTATTTCTAACGAATTAAATGTGAAAATAATAATCTTAACTTTTTCAGGAGAATATAATACCCGTCTCCGTCTTAAATCATACGCCAACGTAAGGATGAGAGACATTCTATCAACATTAAAAAGAATCCATTTAAAACATCCAAGCCCTTTTTTTTTATTTTTTTTTGTACAATATTACAAAGACGATATTAAGATATTACAAAGAACTGCCTAATAATTGATTCAAAGGAAGGATTTCATGATATAACAGAGAAATTGTCTTCCATTTCTTAATGTAAAATCAATACAAAAGATATTATACTTATTTTCCCTCTCTTGATACTTCAGGTATTTAAGTTTTGTAATTACTAATTAGCCTGTGGTTCCATTCGTACGCTTACAAGTTCCATCTCTTAATATATCATATTTTAAATATTTAATTGTTATTGTAATAAGTTAAAACTTACAGATTGAAGGATTTCGACTAAAAAAAGGAAAGAACAAACCTTTTAATTCAGAAATATTCTCATTAATCCACTAATAATGATCCAGGTATGTCTTCTTCATCTCCATTCTTTGTAATGAATTCATTTTCATTAAGCTAATGTTTGTGCATTATTTACTATTTTGTTTAGAAAGGGGCGTCTGTCCCTTCTGAGTGTCTGTCTGTCTTATCTAACAATTTTTCTTGCTGTTACAAGATATTTCGGGAAATCATTTTGTGCAGGGTAAATTACAATAAGCAGAATAAAGGATCAGAAACATACAGTTTAGATGAACCAAAAAAAAAATACTTAAAATATACAAAGTATGTATGATAATTCTTTACTGCAAAGAAGTGAAATAATTTATAGAAAAAAATATAAAAAAATATAAAAAATATAAAATATTCGGTAGAATAACTTTTTCTTGATAGGACTACAAAACATATAAGACTGAGCGAAACTATTTTAAATTTAAAGCAAATTCAAATATCCATGAATATCGATTTAGCATATTGATAATTTACGACCAAAACAAAATATAATAATTTTTATAGGCATTATTAAAAATATCAAACATATTTTTATTAGAAGCTACCGAAACACGTGACCGATTCTCAGAAATATCCTCAAAAATATTTTTGGAACTTACCCATCCACCATCATTTTGTTTATGTCATTTATGTTAACTTTTTAAATGTCAACAATTTTATATATTTTTACATTAATCTAATAACAGAGCATTCTATGACATTAATAGCTTGACCAGATTTTTTGACGTCAATCCGGGAGAAGACAACTTTAATGACTAAAAATCAAACAAAAAAATAAATACGTCATTTGACTGCTCCCGCCTAAAAGAGAATACAAACATCCAAGCCCAGCACCGGGATTCGAATTCAGATTCCGACATATCTGCCTCACGGCAGACTGCCGTGTAGACCACAAAGGTCATGCTGGCAACTACAGTAGAACCCCTGTAATCAGTCACCTTTGGGACTGGGGGTATGGTCGGAACGTAAAAAACGTCGGATTATCAGAAAATACAGAAAAATATGGATTTAGAGTAAAATATACGGATTTACTGCGTTGTCAAGCAGTTCAAGTTTAGGCTTTTTCAATGTTTTGCGATTCTTAAGAGCGTTTTCACTATCTACCGTCACTGTATATGCAAATAAACAACACAATGGCGCGACGGGTGGTGAGTCGCCGACGAGTCGGGGACAAGTTCGGCCGGCTCGAGCACGGTCGGATCAACCGGAGTGGCGGACCAGCCGAGGGCGGACGAGAGGGGTTCTACTGTATTTACAAAATCGGGGACATACACTGCACTATAAACCGAGACGTCTGGTAACCCTGGAAAACAATTAGTGATGATCCATTGTTTTGGCTCCTATGTCTACAGTAATTGAAATTCTGATTTAATGTTCAAAGCTTAAATTTTTTATTTTTTATTTTTTGGGGGGGGGGGGGGCACTTGATTTTTTCCACCTGGAAGTTAAAACGCGTTAATCAATTGGTCCAATATTTTATTTCCTTGATTTTGAAAATATAAATTTGTATTTAGAGATTGTTTTGCGTAAATCAAATCATCTACGAGTTAGGTAGAAACTATGCAACGCATAAAATTCGTAAGTTATAACTGAGAATTGACATTTGATTTTAATTTTGGCTTTAAGCCTCTGAATGAGTTTAGTGATTTCAGTTTATATATTTATATCAACTGGCGTTTTAAGTAGTAAAAATGGCAATTCATCTTCTTTCTAATTAACTGGATGTAAAGGATCACTTTCTTAACATTTATTTATAAAACAAGGCAGTATCTTCTCGCTGTAGCTCATCGTTGTAGATAATGGTTCGATTATTCGCGTTTCCATAGCAACGCCAGATCAACAACAGACAGCAACTGGTTTCAACTGTCCTCTGAAGATGGCAGCACTCAATGAATCCAAAACATAATTAAAAATCTAACAGGAGTAACAGAGAGATCTATGAGAGAACTGAGAGAATGATGGACACAATGAAGAAGAGAAGGGCTAACTTCTATGGACATCTGAGGAGAATGGATGAGAACAGGATGACGAGAAGAATTTTTGACTATTTGGTAGGAATGTTAAAACACAGATGACCTGGTTTACTGGTGTCAAGGCGGACCTGAGAGAAATGAACATTGGGGAGGAGGAGATTATGAACAGGAACACATTTAGAAAGAAGGCCTTTGAGGGCTTCCGGGATAAAACTAGAAAGAAGGGGTGTGTGTAGTGGACAGAGGAGAGGAGGGAGCAACATGAAGAGGTATTGGAGGGAGAGAAAGAAGAGAGAAGGAAATCATGACAAGAGTTGTTTCACGTGGTCCATAGTCGGCCAAAATCGAAAGAAGAGGAAAAATCTAACATTTTGCACAAATGAATTAAAGTTTCTAACGATAATAATCATAATTCGGAGTTGAAGTGAATCTATAAATTTTGAAAATTCCTTAGTTTTTGTTTTTCTTTTCTTTTGCATAAATATACAAAAGCGGAAAAGCTTCAACATTACTACAGATGAAGTAACTCTTCAGGTCGAAAGTATTAGCAACAATTATATTAATTGAAATTAGTTGTTTATAAGTGATAAAAATATAATATCTTATATTGGTTAAAAAGTTAGTTATTAAAATCTCAATAGCTTAAAATAAGAAAATATCCAACAATAAGCCTGGTTTTCCACTTCCGTTTGATTCACTTCCTTTTTCCTCAATATTTGCAGTAAACGGAAGAAAAAGCAAAGCCACCAATTTAACGAAATCAGTAACATTCCATACGTTTTAAAGAACAACAAAGATGAAATATTGTACAATATTAAACAGTTAATGAATTCCAAAGAAAACTAATGACAACTAAAAAGCTAGAAAGAAGGGGTTCCTTATTGTTACCCATATTTGTTTAGGTCTCAAAATACACATTATTATAAAGTAATAAAATTGTAATAAAGTAATAAAATATATAAATATGTATATATGTAAATATAAAACATGTATGTAAATATATATTCAAGTAATAAAATTGTATTACTTGAATCTTTATTAAAATCCGTTATTTTATACTTACAAAAGTTTGACTATATAAAACAATATGGAATTTAATCAATCTATTCAAAGGTGTATTAACCTCAATCCTTTCCAATCAATTTCTTTAATAGCTGCTCATTTTTATCGTCTGTAACTACAAACGTACTCTATAAATCAAAGACTTATCTTTGTGATTTCTATTTTATTTACCTAAAATTGATATTTTGCATGTCAATCAACAATAAAAGTAAGAGATAAAGCAGTCAGGAAATGATTTCCAATATATTATTATTCTATTCTGAAACCTTAATACTTATTTTTCATTTTACGATTCAATTTATACCTGCGAGGAAAAAAAAAAATCATAATTACTTATTCGCGTCTTGAGGACTTATTATGACAGTGAAAGAGAACGAATCAAAATAACAAAGCATCACAAGAAATCCTTTTGATTTATAATTTATGACAGTTGTTGTTTAGTAAATTTATTTTTCAACACCGAGTTGAGATTAGCCTTGATCCAGGGTAAGTAATTCATTCAAAAAATAAATCATGGTTTTATGACCCAATGACAATTGACGGACTTAGAATCAATTCAAGATCCATTAATCTCAAGTCAATTTCAATGAAAAACGAAATCCAACAATGAGAAATGAAAGTATTCAAGGACTTATTAACGTCAATGGAATGAAGTATTAATCTACAAACTGAATTATCAAAGAATGCTCTTAAAATTTTCTTTTGAAAACAAAAAAAAAATATTTTTGGAATATAAATTTGAATTATATATTTTTCGAAAAAGATAAAAACCTCAGATAAATATTTTGTCGTAAATATAGGAGATGCAATGAATCATTGTAAATTCTAAAATATAATAAAATATTTTTGAAACTCGAACGTGTATAATCTGCTGTATACAGAGGTGTGAAAATTATTAGAAAAGATTTTTCAAGAACTGACAGTCATTTTAAATTTTTAACTTTTTTACGATGAGAAATAATAATAATATAATACTTTGGTTTGTTTCCTTAATTAACATTTCAATGCCTTTGGCCATGCTTTGTACAATGTTTTTACATGTTTTTATTTTATTTTCATGTTTGTTCATCATGATGCCAAGTTTTGCTGAGTTTCACAATGAGTTGCATTTTTATGGTTATGTTTGTTTTGTTTTTGTTTTTTCAATGTTAGGTTCACAATTGCCTAAAGATTGTCTATAGGATTCATACTGAAGCTTCCAGGGCATCCTAGAATACTGTTTCCAGGGCATCCTAGAATTCCTACATCACTATCAGCCATAAATTTTATTAAAATCTTGGCAGGATATATAGTCATGTGTAAATACAAAGCCCTCGGTCAGGAAATCAATCGTTTAACTGAGGAAGAAGTCTGGTTTCCAGAACATTGGATACTGGATTGATTCATCGTGACTTGCGAAATGTACGAACGTTAAGTTCCTTGTGCTCCACGCCTTAATAGACGTAGAATGTTTGATGTCTTATTTAGGAGATGAATTCTGGTGAAAACACTTCATCTGGGCAAATACTGACTTGTTTCTTCACAAACACACACCTTGAACAACGATTCATCCGAAAGCAAACCTGAAAGGACAAGTCACTGTAGTATGATCAGATCCATTAGTCCAATAAGAATAAGCTACTGCATCAATAAAGAAATACAATTTTTTAAAATAAAATTATCTTTCCAGAAACATTTGCTATTTGGAAATTGCATTACTTTAGCTACTAGCACCGACAGTATTTAGCCTAATATTATCCAAACTAGTTTTTCATATTTAAGAGCCTAGTCAAGGGCTTTTCTACGTTCTTATCTTAGCACCGATATACATGGACAACATACAACCTTTGTCATAAAAGTTCCAGGACTGAGTCTATATTTCAGAAACAGTAATGTTACAGTTGTTCCAAATGATATGATTTAGTCATAGGCTATGTGTTCTGCATATATGTGGCCTTGAAAGTGGCTTCCGCATATTCCGCTAGGAGGCAGGGCGGTGCATAGCAAAAACGCTATTTGTCTCAGCGATGGCATTTGTCATGGTAAGAATGGATGTGGAAATTGAACAGCGAGTGAACATTAAGTTTTGTGTGAAATTAGGGAAAACAGCCAGTGAAACATGGAACCTTCTCCAACATGCCTACGGTGATCTAGCCTTATCAAGAGGCCGTATGTTTGAATGGCATAAGAGGTTTGTTAATGGTAGTGTCAATAGAAGATGATCCAAGGTCCGGGCGGCCGTCAACAACAACAACAAGGTCCAGGCGGCATAATGCAGACAATGTTCGCATCAGGAGCAGGCTACGAGGAGACCGTCATTTCACTCTACACATGTTAACCGAGGAACTTGGTATCAATATGTTTACCAAGGTAACTATAGGATTTGGGGAAAAAAAAAAATTGAATTTAAGAATCGTTCCTCACGCTCACAAAAGAGCAGAAGGGAAACCGAACATCAATTGCTTCTGAACTCTTAGAAAGGGCAAGAATGATCCCACGTTCGCATTGAGCATTATTGCCGAGGTTGAAACATGTTGTTATGAATACGATCCACAAACACAGCGCGGCAAAGTGCCAAATGGAGAAGTCCCAATTCACCAGCTTTTAAGAAAGTCAAGCGGCCACCATCAAAAACAAAAACAATATTGATTGCATTCTTCGACGCCAAAGGCATTTTCACCATGAATATGTACCTCAGGGACAAATAATAAACCAAACCTTTTACGTTGATGTTCTAAAGCGTTTGCGGGAGGCAATTAAGCACCACCGACCAGTGGGCATCTGGGCAATGGTTCTTATTGCATGACAATGCAAGACTACACACTGCTCTGTCGGTCAAGGAATTTCTTACTAAACCTTCCAATTACAGCTATTCCATATCCTCCTGATAAATCACCGTGCGGTTTCTTCCCCGGCTGAAGAAAAAGATGAAAGGAAGGCAGCAAAATGACTTTGCAGCTATTCAGAAGGCCTCGACGGATGAGATGAAGTGCAAAAGAAGCTTTCTCAGGCTGCTTCCAAAACCTTCAGAAACGTTAGCAACAGTGTATCAATTGCGGAGGGAACTACTTTGAAGGAAACAAGGACCATTAGTTAATAAGTGGAATATTTTATTTTTTACATTATGCCAGTCCTGGAACTTTTATGATAAAGATTGTACATAAAGTTGAACATCTATCTGTATTCGACGAATGGTAGAAGCATATATATTGACAATTCTAGAAACATTTCTCGGGACAATTCTTAAGACCTCTGTATTTCGTACTGTTTTTCCTAGTTGTATATGTTCACGTTGAGTTTTGGGACTAATTTTATTCTTACAGTTTCCATGTCGAAAGGTTCCATCCAATCGATGTTTTAAAGTTTCGCTAATTCTACCGAAAGCTTGTTGTTAGTTCCTTGATATGTTTATATTCTTAAATTAAATACTTGGTAAGTGTTTAATGTTTACCCTTTACCTTAACAATTTTGTAAAAAATGTTCCATAAATAACATACCTAATAAGCATCAGATGAATAATACAGAAATATTAGGTTAAACATTCAGATAGCATTATTAAGGAATAGAATACAGATACTGTGACATCTTCAACTACAGTTGACAACTACAGACAGTAGTTGTGACAACTACAGTTCAGAAAAACCCGGAAAATGACAATTATGAAATTATCTGATTCTAATTCCACACGAGAAAAAAAAAAAAAAAAGTTTACACAATTGAAATGAAAAGAGTTAAATAAAAGTTAACTTTAAATATAACAGTTAAATGCTGTTCCTGAATTTCAGTCTTAGTCAGCTGTTAATATTGAATAACCCATGTTAAGTTTCAAATACTAGTGATTATGTCTTTAATGTTCTGCACACAAATCACCCAAACATATCTTCGTTAACAATCGCTGAAGATCGATTCTAAGTTTAATTTTTAAAACATGTTTTAATAAAAGGAAAGGTTGAAATGCAATCAATTAAAATAATTAGCCTGAATGAGTAGAAACTGTCTTCACCAATGGCAAGTAAATCCAGCTTCTTGTGCTTCGACTATTTGAAATCTTGGATTTTAATTTCAACTGTTAGTTCAATGATTTTCTGCAGCTCTTGTGATGTTTGTCTTGTTTTATAATTGTCTAATCTTAGTGTGAATAGGGTAAATTAATTTATACTAGAAGTGAAAATACACTACTGTGTTTAGGGCAGGGGCGTATATAAGGGGGGGGGGTGCGAGGCTCCCCCCTCCCCGAAATAATAAAGATATGTCCTCCCAACGTTTTTTTTTTTTTTTTTTTTTTTTTGGTTGAACAGATAAGTAGACACCCCATGGAAACCTAATTATATTAATCTTGGGCCCCCCCCCCGAAAATATATTCTATTTTCGCCACTGGTTTAGGGTATTCTTAAGGAATAGAAAAATTCAATTTCACGTCTTTCTGCGGAACATTTGATTTTGAAAAGAAATATCAGAAGGCTAAAATGTCAGTGAACTTTTTAAATACGTTATTTATAAGCCAACTTGGGAAATTACAATTTGAATGAGATTCAGTAAATGGATGTTTCTATGAAATATCTGTCATCTGAAAAGGTTTCACTGATAAGCAGACACAACAGCATGGGAAAAATACAATAGGTTCGGGATCAACACAACTTAATAAACAAATCTGTTTATTAAAACACACTGGAAAATTAAAAGAAATCTGATTATGCAACCTCTTAAATATTTTAATTCATTTGAATCATCGAACATCAACATACGTAAATTTTGAGGCAAAAATTCTAGAGGAATTTGTGTTTTATGTGGGATAAACTGAGAATGGCTTGAAAGCATTGAGTGAGGCACGGACGGAAATGGGAATGAATTTTTATTGCCTTTATGTGCGTGTGTGCGGTTTTTCTGATTTTTATTCGGAATTCATTCGAATGACTTAATGACGTTGATAAACCAAGAAAATGAGAACCTTATGATGAGTCATAGTTAGGTTGACAAACTAAGTTTAAAGATTCTCACTCCTCTATACTACTGATGAAAAATAAAGTTTCATTTTGAATGGCCCAATTAATCAGTCAATGAGAAAGTTTTGGAAGCAGCTGATAAAACTAAACATAGACAAGAACCTAAGCTATGCACAGTATGAATATTCAGTAGCAGATGTAAAGAAAAACTACATTACACCAGTACAAGTTACTTCCACATAAACACTACTGATCTCATTCTCCAAACGAATGGATTTGAATAAAATTACTTCAAAAATAGAAAAGCATTGAAACTGAAAGATTTACCCTGTAATCCGTAAAACAAACAACCGGGGGAGGAGGGGGCAGACCCCTCAGTACAATGTTATAAATTATTTACACGTATTTTAACATTTGAGCCTTGCAATTAATAGTTGGCTCATTTATTCACTACTAAAAAAAAAAAAAAAAAACTGAAAATAATAGGCTACTGGTCAAGTTTAAATAAAACCATCAATTTAAATATAGCAAATATATTAAAAAAAAAAAATAATAATAAGTTACGAGTTTTTGAAAGCATGTTTCTTTTTACATTTAAAAAAAAACAACAACAGACTTAAAACTATGGAAGTTACTTTAAATAAAATACATGTTTTAATCTTTTTACAAGATGTCACGCATTCTTTATCGAAAATAAATCTATTTTAATTTACGATGGTTAAATTTTGACAGAACGGATGCCATTACCGAAAACCAAATCAACTTCCTCTAAATCATAATCCAGAAAGAGGATTTTCATAAATTAAGCCTATTATGTAAGAGAAAAATGTTTAAAAAGCTCCCTACCAGACTGACCTCAAATGAAAGAGGTGAAAACACTAAGCACAACCGCCTCCCCGATAGCCATCAGGAGCTGTCTATCAATTGGGCCACAGCGGTCCTCAACGATCGATGGAAAGGTGACGTCATTCAGGCCCACGAGGTGTAACAAAATGACTTCACGAGCGACCAACGTGAAATGCAAACGTTTCTTGTGGCGAAATAGTGCGCATGCGTTTCCGGCTTGTTGCCAACTTATCAGCTGTTGGCGATGATGTCAGTCTACACAGATATTCCTACTTTTTTGGCGCTGGTTGGATTTGCTTTTACGCAATGGATTTCGTGAATGAAGCCGAAACAGTGTTCGTGTTGCTAATACGATTTCAAACAAACAAAGAAAAGTTTCAAATAAGTATTAAGAGCTTTAATCGAGACAAACCTGACAAATACACTAAAAAAAAATATAAAAAAAAATCATAAACCAGAGAGTTACTTCCATATATAATAATGGAAAAATATGTGAAACATTAAAAAAATCATTTTTACGCTTGGTTATTTGATGTATTGGTATAATAAATTCGCAAGAAAGTAATAATGTCTCAACATTCAAATTAGGTTTTTAAGATATATTTCCGACTTTAAAATTTCCGAAAGCTTCTCTGCTCCCTTGGCCCCTTCCAAACAAAAACAACACTTCACAACCGTTACAAAAACCAGAGGATAGTTCAAGAAAGATGTTCAAAAGTTTGACGGCTGTCTTCAAAATCCCTAATGAGTAAGAATAGACACCAACAGAAGAATCTGAGATTTTTAAAACTAAAATTGTCATTGTGTCCAGACGCTTCATTTAACCAACATTCACCATTTCTCTTTTAACTAATCCTGGAGAGACTGAAGATCTAAGACAATTAATAGTTTATTAATAATTTTTAATGTCAAGCTTTTTTCAGATCTTGATAGTCTTTCGAACTTTGAAATCTATTTAAGCTTTTTAAATCTGTAAGAGGATAAATTCTTTTTTTCCCTTTCAACTGATTCAGTAACAGTTGAGTTTTCAATGTTTTGACGTAAGTCTGACACCATCTGTAATTCGCGGAATTAGAATAAATCGATTGTCAATAAAACCTCAATAATAAAGGAAGATAAATTAAAATCCATCTTACCCAATTTCTCTTCATCCTATTTATCAATTACTATCTAATAAATAGGTCTAGCAATAGGTCCAATGTGCCATCAAAAAAAAAATAATGTATCAGCATCGTTAGAAAAGTAATAAGACTTGGATTTTTTTATGGTATTAAAAAAAAATGTTTTAAAAATTCAAAATGTGATCTAAACATCTACAAATTACATCAATATCCAACCAAAAAAAATTCATGCTTTCCGTTCGGGAGCCAAAAAATATATAAAAGGTTTCCACTCGTTACTTGGTTCCCGGAAGGAAAAAAAAAAATCTTATTTAAAAACAAATTAAAATGTCTAAGAATAATGAAAATGCACATTTATTTTGAAATTTCGTTCCAATAGTAGGTTCATCCCAAAAAATACTTTTTTAATGAGAATAATAAAAACGACTGAGTAAAAAAAAAAGGTCATTAATTTAATTTAATTTAATTAGAATAAACTGGAACGTGTTAATATAAGAAAAAAAAAATAAGATCGTCCTGAAAATCCGAATTTAGAATTATCAGTAAAACATTCTCCTGCCCCATGTCCTAAGATTCCTCAGAATAAAATATATAATCACTGCAAAAATCTATACAAATAGCTTTTCCATAAGCAAATACCACAGTATAAGAGAATACTGCGAAGAACTGAGCAAGAACTAACTTATATTTCTAAAAATCCTCAGACACAACTGGGATTGAGATTGTAATGAAATGAAGAAAACAAAAGCAAATAAATGAACAACTGGTTTATAATTTCTGTGTAACATCGATAAGAGGTTATATCCATTACAATGCAACTCTGAACTCAAATATCCTATACATGAACTTTAGATTCTATCTATGAATCCAAAAAAGCTGGAAAAAGCTTCCATATCTGAACCTGATTGTATTCCAAATCACTCAGGTTTACATTTGGAGTTCAAAACTAAGATATTTTTATAATACCTTGTCTTCCTTATACCAGCCAAAGAACAAGATTCATCAGAAGACATAATGAAATGATAATGTACGAGTTTTGACATATGTTAATTCCTCTATTTCAACTTCACTGACATCAAATGTAGACATAATTTATTCATGTACTCTTACAGCATAAACGATTCACACAAAAAAAGGAACTCAACCTTTGCAATGAACTCATAATAGTTGTTATCGTAGAAATTAAACATTCGAATTGGCCTGCAAGATCACCGGACCTTAATCTAAGAAAATAAAGCATTATAATTGTATCACGAAAATTTTTTCTCTACATTCTACATAAAAACAAAAAATCTGTCGTCATTCATAATGATATCCAATCTCCAATTATAGTATTCCAGTTCTCTGTATAACGCGGGAGAGTTGCGCTGCAAACCATACATATTACAGCGCAGCTGTGTGTGTAACGCAACAATGTCTGCATTCGTAATCGTGGGAAGTTTCTTGGGCGAGCCGTTATTATCACAAGGCGACCTTTTTTGCTGCATTGTCACGTCCAAGTAGTCGTGTGTGTGTGTGTGTGTGTGTGTGTGTGTAATTCATTTCTGATCCTAGCAATGCTTTCGCTTTAATTTTCTATCAGTCATATACAGGGTGATTCAAAATTGCCTGTACAAACTTTAATGGTAGATCCGGAATACAAAAACAAACCGTATTCATAGTGGAAGCATGTCCGCAAATACCACCTGAAAATGCTAGAGGGCGCTGTCTGGCAGCACATTAGTTGGGAAAAGAGTTGTTCTGCATTGATTTCTTTCATAGTCTACGAGAACCTGTGAGTTTGAAATAGAAAATACTTACGTGATTTATTTCTAGACTTGTTTCAAACGATTGCAATTCTAAGCCTCGCCAATTTAATCATATGTAATGTAACGGCAATAATGAGCACGGCAAGAATCGTCGATAAAGAGTAAGCGTGAAGTTACATATACATAGATATGATCATTGTTGAACAATGAACTCGTAATAAACAGTGAAAAATGAAATGTGAGAACAAAATGGATATGCAATGAGTAAAGATGTTCTCTGATGTATTCCTTAGCAAACATTTAGGAATTGAGTTATGAGAAAATTCCTAATACTGATCGTAAATACGTACGACGATTATTGAAAGATATTATATCGGAAAGGATAAGTATAATTTGCGTGAATCGATTTAAGACAGGATAAAAGTAGCAAATTTATCTCCGATAACATTCGAAAGTAGAAGACATCGAGATTCATCAAATCATCATTAATGGACCATTTAGACGAGTCATTCAATGTTGATATCCAAGGTTAGGGATGAATCAAGGTCAGCGAATGTAAGTACATCTTTCCTTATGATAACACGGACGGGTAAATACTGAAGATTATATTTCCCATTGTAAAGTCATCGAGGGAAACTAGGATTAATTAAAGAAGTTACATGTTCAAGGTTAAAGGCAAGAGACTTTAATTATAGATAGGTACACAGTAACTGAAGAGACTTTAGTTAATAGTACAACAAAAGTGTTAGTCGTGCTGTCAAGAAAAGACTTTGTTCATTCATGCGTTAAATGGTGATACGACATACAAGTGAATAAAGGACAGATATAATTGTATATAAAATGTTTTCATAAGAATATATACTTTTAGTTAAAACCTGTTTGTCTTGATTCGTTCTTTGGAAATTATAGCTTAACATATTAGTTCCATGATCCATGTTACGACCAGATCATTAGGAGTAAGGGTTAATTTATACAACGCTCCATCACAGAACCACATTGGCTCTGACGCTAACTTCGTCGCAAGAGTCGCTCTGGCAGCTGGATGTGTCTGCGAAAGGCCTCGCGTTTTTGCACAAGTTCGGTAATCCAAGCCTCGACGTTGTGAAGCGCCTATTACTGTTCGTGGAAGAAACTTTAAGCACCAACTGTTAACCTTATTGTCTTATTGTAAACATATGGCTAATAAAGACGTTGTCTACCTTACTTGTTGTCTTTTATTTCTTAACCTTACTATATCTTCTAGCACTTTCTGGTGGCGTTTGCGGACATACGTTCGCATTGATACGTTCCACTATCAGTACGGTTTATTTTGGCATTACTGAGCTACCTCTAAAGTTTGTACAGGGAATTTTGAATGACCCTGTATATGACGGGGAAATACTCTATCTAAAATATAAGCAGTCACATTGTTATTCTGTCATTGTTGATGGATGTATATGCTAGTCTACAAATAAATATATAGATTCATAAGAAGTGCAGCAAAGTTTAATTTATGAAAAATTGAAACAAAAAACAAATAAGGAAATAGCATCAAGATTGCTGGTTTCGATGCAAATCTTCAAATGTTGTATGTATACTAATTGATCATGATATCACTATTGAAAAATACATTAAAGAATTTCTGAAATTTGATATCTAGTTAATAAGCATTGCGATTCTTCTGACATTTACCGGGTGTCTTTGTATACTGAACAGATATCAATCCAACACTGCCATCCTCTTTAATTCAGTTTTTTTTTTTTCAAAGTCAACAGTCAAGGGCAGATTTTCCTCCTTTTTAGTCGCCGCTTCTATTAGCACGAGTTTCTCTTCCGCCTCCTTCAGAATATTCAACAGAGACTGAGGCGTGTGTCGAAGAGGGATGTCTTGAGCACGTTCTCAACAGATGTCTAATGAGATTGTTCAAGGTTGACCTACCAAGTCATTCTTAATCAGTTTCAATCTTCAGACGGACGTAACAACAAAGTCAACGTAAGTCTGAGAAGATCCAAATAATTCTAAAAGTAATAAATGTTTTCCTGACCCACTAAGAAACTAATGTTGTCAGTTTTGGGGAAGACAGCATCTCTTATGCAATAAAAATATTTTATAAATGTATTTGATTGATATATCTACTGTATTTTGAATGGTAGCAAACAGAAAAGACTGCAAAGATTATCTAAAAATATCGAAATATCAGTTTAAATTAAGTTTATTATTTATTTTTTTAATAAAATTTGTATGGTTTTTTTTTGCTTTTAAAATGGTTCTCTAATTTCTTCTCTTCCATTTGTAATGGTTCTCTTCCATTTCACAGAAACAACCTCCCAATAGTTAAGTATTTGTTTTTAAATATCCCAAGAAAGATGTGTTTCAACGTAACACATCTCATCCGCAATAATCAGAATTATTCAGAAGCAAACCTTTCGGAGAATGATTAGTGATTTTTATAAACTTTGAATGCTACAAGAAACAGGATAAATAGGAGTTCTGATCGTTTCGTTTGGCTCAGTATAACAAGGAATTTGGTTTATACAGAACATTTAAACCATAAGAAAAAATTACATTTTCAGAGTTTTGCTATTATGAAATTGAAATGTTGTCATACAAGAAGTTAACCAGTCGGCGTTGAAAGCATTAAAAGGAAAGTCACTAACGAAAACAACTCTTCAGTCAGAAATTGAAAATAAAAGTCAATTCACTGTTTTTAGTAAAAACCAATCAGGCACAATTTGCAATCAAATGCTTGCATTGTTAGACTACATGAGGTTAGCGTTCCAACATTCTTTCTCAATCCTCTCTCCATCTGTTCTTAGTTCCGTGGGGATAGCAAAATAGATTAACGGTCTCTGTGCTTGGCTTCCCTGCCATCCACACTCACCACATAAACATAAGCACACACTACTAGGGTTTGCACGTAAAAATCATTCGAGCCGTTGGACTGAAAGGGTCTAGTACAATTTTCATAACAGTATCCTCGGGACACCGTTATCATAAAAATGGGTTTGCAGGAGAGCTGTTGCCGACGATGCGTTCCTAGTGGAAGCGATGCCCGCAATAAGTTCATTTGTGTCTAATCCTATTTAAAAGTGACCTGGACCTGAAGTGGGATTTTCCTCCAAACCTCCAGGCCATGGAAAGTCCAAAGAGCTAAGACTCTTGGGACTCTGAATCCCGGTTTGGGCTCTCCAAAGCTTATATGGCGTTGCTAAAAATAAGTTAAAAAATAAATAATGGGAAAGGGAAGAGACTGGTACTGATGTGTAACAAATTCGAAACTTTATGATTTAATCAAAAATATAACATTAACCTGAAACTGTTCAATACTTAAAGCAATTGAATTATATAAAGTGAGTTGCATTTGCAGCATTACATTCTCATTTAATTCAATGTTTATTAGTCGCAGTCGATTATTAGGTAGATTCATTTATTATTTCTTTCCAGTGGTTTTTTTTTTCCTTTAATAGGATTACCCATAGAAAAGAATATGTGTTTTACGTTTTTTCTTTTGCTCTTCGCTGTCCTATGACGTCATTAGAGCGTTATCAATGAAACAGCTGGCAGAGCAACGAGGTCGACGATTCAAGCTTTCATGGAATCGAACAGTTTCATTTCCTAACCAGGTTTTAAGGACTAATCCGTAACACTTTTAGTTTTGTCAGGTTATGGATGAAAGCAACAAAAAATTATCAATCCCTAAAGGTTTACCGCAGTTTCTCTAATTCTCACAGTAAAAGAAAACATCCACATTTACTATTTCTCAGGCACTTATAGCTACATCAAAAAAAAAAAATACAATAAATACTTCAAAGGAAATTATTGGAAACATTGAACAAGAATAGTTTAGTTCATTGTCTCCATCTTGTATTAAGATTAGGTTTAGTATCGCGAGATTCCATTGTGAATAGACCAGTCATAGGGAAGCAGCATGAGCCTCTTTGATGAGACTGTTCTGGTTTTTCTGTTTCCTTTTTAGTTGGCTGATAGTGGGTGGGTGCTTTATTTTCTTGATATTTCGAAATTTCCTGAAATTTTTACTGCTGATATTTAGCCTAGTTCCTTTATTGTTAATAGAAAAAAATTTTTAAAAAGAAATTATATTCCCTACATTATAAATTACCAAACATAATAGGATGTTTTGAAAGGGTTTATAAGCGCTTATTTAACAATTAAATCTCGCCACAAAAGTTTTTTTTCACGGTACTTTCTCTAAGGCCTACGTATTCAATCCATGTGTAATTCAATAAAAAATCAATTACATGATATAATAATTTTTAAAATTTAATGGCATAGTTCTTTTTTTTTTTTTAAAGCTTTTAAATTTTGAATTTAGCTTTTTATTTCGAAACTAATAATTTCTACATTATGTGTAATTACGAATACCAAAACCAATACACCATTGCAAACTATGGTTTAAAAAAAAAAAAAAAAAAAAAAAAACCCTGATTACTCATGAACTTCCCTGTTTTAAATTGAGATCGAAGCCTTTATGGCAGAGAAGGGACATTTTGTAGAATGAGCTCAAATTAGAGATTCTAGATAGTGTTCGTTTTCTCCGTAATTATTTTCACCTATTTCAGTTACGCATTCGAAATACACAAACAACTTATTTCTTAAGCTTTAATAAGATTTCTATTTTTCTTAACGATCTTGGTTTGATATCGATCCAAAAATCAATTTGAAAATATTTGAGGTGGGTTCCGAGTTCTGTCATGAAATCAGCAGGAACTTTCTTTTTTTCAGTTTTATTTTCAAGTTGAAAAAAAGCAAACCTCATCTTCATCATTAAAGTTTCGTGATAAAAGGTCTGCTTCTAGAGAAACCTCCTTCACGGAAGAGTAATTTCTAGAATTCTCTCTTTCAGTTCCTTCTCGACAATATCAGATAACTTCAACAATCATTGTATAAAGCAGTGGTTACCAACCTTTTTTTTTTTTTTTTTTTATCTCCCGAATTCTTTTCGACAGCGACCCTTATCAATCCAACAAATAAACAACAACAATATAAAAAAAATCTATAATTCTGGAAAGCCATGAGATTTGTTTTCTTTGAAAGAATTATTTTAGAGTTTTTGTGGGAAACCTTAGGATATTTGCAAATCATAGGATAAAACACTGAGTTGAAAAACCAAGTAGAATTGTAATCTGCATGAAACCTAGTTTGATCCTATAGTATATTAGAATATACTTAGAAGTACGACATTACTGCGCATCACGTCATTCTGAAGTCGAACAACGAGATAATCGAAAATTCGCTCAGAACATTCATTCCATTGTTGTTCTTTATATAAGCTCTTTTACATAAATGTATGTAAATGTAATGTAGATGTATTCTTAAACATCTATTCTATTAGCAAAGAATGGGAAAATATGTTTAAAAAAGAGCAAGGAAGAGACATTGTTAAAAAACTTCACTATCATCATTAATGTCATTTATTTTTTTCTTCACGTCTTATTGGTTGCTGTTTATAATTAGTACATTAACAAATACATTGTTATTCATCAGACTTTTATTCAGACTACTCCTTTATTCAGCCTTTTAAGTGATCTTTTTTGATAAGGAAATATCAAAACACTTACCCATTAAAAAAAAATAAAAGGCATCGAGATATTCCATCGACACCAATTAATCAAGCGGATAGAAAATAGAACTTTCGAATTGAATTCTGTGTTACATCAGTGAATAAAAACAAGAAGAAATTCAGGCCAGAACTCATCGAAAGAATAAAAAGTTATTTCAAATAATAAAAATCACGACATCGCTTTAGTTCCTAGAAGTTGCGAAGAACGTTTAATAATAACCTTTGTTGTTGAATCCGATTTGTAAAAGCTACTCATTTTCCTTAGCTTCTTTTGGAATGTCGTCCTCCAACACAAGGCTTATGGTTTCCTTCAGTTCGTTCAACCTCTTCACTAATCGATAGATCACGTCATGTAAACAAAACCCACAATTCTCAAACTGGTCGCTCTTATAGTTGGAAAGGATTCATCTGTAAACGATTCTATCTATAGCTTATAGAGTGTATTTTCTTTAAAAAATACAATCGAATATTATTAATTAATCTTTAAACAATGTCAATCGTCGCTAAAAGCTTTTGATGATTATCGCATTTAAAAAACAAAAAACATTGATAAATAACTGCTGTTGGTGATTTCGTTTGCTAAGATTACCGTGAGTGCCAAAGCCAAAACCTAATTCCTCTAACTGGTATCAAGTTTCATTAAAGTTGTTTTGTAAACTTATTCACATTCTCATTCACTTAGCTATTTTTTTTATTCGATGTTGTTTATTTCTCATGTCTTCTTACGAGATTTCTTCTAATAATTCGATGTTAATAATAATTGTAGATCATCCCTAACAGTCTCTCAGTTGACTTTCAAAACTAAAAAGAAAGCCCTACAATTTAAAAACTGAATGAATTAGAAATGATATTTCTTTTTTAATACTGAATAAACCTATCAAGCAAACTTACCAAATATTTGGATCATTTACGAATGTAGTTATTTATATTAGAAAAGAAATTGTTCAATGAAATAAGTTTAAAAAAAAATGAATAATTTATGATCATAAAATACAGTTTCAACTTCAATAGTTTCAAAGGCGGTTTTTTTTTTTTTACATATTAATATTTCTAAAAAATCCGTTATCTACTTATAAAGCCAATTACAAACTGTAATTCAGAGGCAGAAATTAGTCTTCTGTTCAATGTTTGTGTAGACATTTAAAACAAATTTCATCTTGTTCTACTCAAGGAATCAGATAAAATGAAACAATTTAGTTTTTAACTTTTATATTTGTGAAGTTCGCTATACAGGGAATATAAATCTAAATTTACAACTGATTATAAATTAACATGTGAAAAGAAAAATTGTCATGAACATCATCCAGCAAATAGATTAAAAATCATAAAGAAAGGATTAACTTCGAATCCTACAGTAAAGAAAAATGTTTGAAATAAAAATATAAAAGTCAAACCAAAAAATAAATACGGAATAACATTGTAATCTAAAGCTTCGATTTTGAAAATACACAAGTAGGAACAAAACCATAACCAGCGATTAAATTATTATCTTACAATTACAACAGTAAATTAAGAAGAAAAAAGTACCCAATTTATAAACTAACTACATTCAATTAGCAACCAATCAAGCAATAAAACAAAGATTTTTCTTTATTCCTGCTACCTAGAGAAATATTCCAGCCAGTGGCGCAACCACAGAATGGGGGGGGGGGGGGAAAGGGGTGGAAGCCCCCCCCCCCCTGAACCCAAAAGTAAATCTTATCTTGGTTATCCTATTATTTTGGAAAGTGATCTTTGAAACAATTTATTTTTAAATAGATCTACAACTGAATGGACTTTTACAACTAACTTAATCCTGGGTACGCCACTGATTCTGGCCTTTGATTTTTACTGTTTGCCATTTGGTTTTCTTAATTATTTTTTTAAGTAAAAGTGGTGTTTGGAAATTATGATTCTTTATTTTTACTATTAGTAATTTTCTCCCATTGGTTTTGTTTTTATTATTTTTTTCCTTTCTTTATTCCTTTCCTTTACTTTCGTTATTGAAAAACGAATTTTTGTTTTTTATTTACGTATTTTAAATTATTTTATTGTTTATGATTTTGCCTTTGAGATTCTGTTTCGATTGTATAAAGATTTTTAAAGAAAAAAAAAATATTATTTCTTTGTTTTTCTGGCTCATTAAATGTCAATTACATTTCTTAAATTTTTCTTATTACTTTATTATTACAGTGGAACCCCGCTATTCGTACACAATCCGTTCCAGGAGGCAGTTCGAATGGCGATTTATACGAATGGCGAATCATTTTTTCACATAAGATATAATGTAAATTGGATTAACCCGTTCCAGACCCACAGATGATTGCTTAGATAAACCTTTGTAATAATATGTTAAGCCTAAAATACATAAAAACTATGAAAACAATAAATGTATTATTATGTCTTTCTTTTTCAGTATAGACGATGTGGTTGATTTCGCCATGCCATATTGAGTTGTCAGGTCAGAGACACGAGTTCCACTTTCAAACTTCGCAACGATTTCTTTTTTTCAATTCAATTGTCGTTCTCACTGCTTTCCTTTTAGGCTTAGTTGAATCAGTAATCTTTTTAAGACCCATGGCTGCACTATTTTTAATAAAAAAAATAAAAAATAACAATAAAATATCACAAAGTTTCACGAAGCTTGCGGGGATGATGCGTAGCGTACGGAAGCTAGCATGATACTGAACTGAAGCGACCGCGTGGCGCGGCCTGTACCGAGGTCACGCTGTCCGAATCGCGAGCAAGCGTACGAATGGAGAGTTCAATTTTATTTCAAAAAGTTGTACGAATAACGAGTTGTACGAATAGAGAGGCGGACGAATGGCGGGGTTCCACTATATTACTATTCCGCGAATGGGTCCCAACGGACCATGCGCTAGGACAAGGCTAGGAAATCAAGAGACGAGAATTCACTTCCCGTCGAGGGTATACCTGAGAGTGTAAGTCCTAGGGGGAAACGGACAAAACAGAGAAGAAAGAAAGAAAGAAACAGCCATGCAACGATCGGGATTCGAACCCAGGTACCGGCACCCTGGCCACACACGGCAGCCCGCCGTCTAGACCGCTCGGCCAAGCCGGCACGGCCTTATTACTTTATAGTATTATGATTTGTTACTTTTCAGATTTTTTAATTATTATTTACTCTTTTATTTATTTAAACTATTTAGCTCCTAATTTACTTTTTATTTGATACTATATTTTTAGTTTTCAGGACTTTTCTTCCATTACATGTGGAAGGATTGTCATTTTGTAATTACTTTTATTGAATGTCATGTATTTTTACCGTGCGAATTGAAAAAGTTCAGTTTTAACATCCATTTCCTTCCTTTTCACTACATTTCACTTCTTGGATTTCTAGCAGGAACTGGAGCTTTTTCTTAAAGTAGGAAGTTTCTTAGTTGAGATTTAACGGAAATAAACTTATTAGCCAATCTCAAGGCAAATACATACAACTGAACATCTAAATAGATCATATTTGAAATCAAATGAACTTTGGATGTCATCTACTTACGTAAAAACAATACGAAGTTCAGAAAGGACATTAGTTGTGTTTTAAGAATCAGACATTAAAAATTATTATCTATTTATTCCAGATTCTTCTACTACAATATTAATTGTTTTAATGGTACTTTTTACATAAAATCCAAAATATCAGACAAAAAAGTAAATGATATAATGAAGATTGGCGAAACTTATTCATATTTCCTTATTCAGCTTCCATTCTCACTGTCCGAATATGTTCGTTTTCATTTTTCCTATCAGTCCAAGCATTGAAGAGAATGAAATAATGAAGAAATAATTTTCCATCAACCACAAAAAGAACTTCAAGAAAGCTGTTTCAGAATTTTCGTCGATTTTCTTTATTCGATTTTATGGATGATTAAAACAGTCGAAAAACTAATTTGTTTTTAAAATTAGAAAAACCAAAAATAAAAGTAAGATACAAATTTATCCTTTTTGGAGAAGATGGGGGGAGAGCAATTGTATATTCACGTAAGTAGTGTAATATATTTGTATGGAATTTCATAGAAACGGTATTACAGGTAAACAGCCAGGGAATTCGCCACCTATCAGATGGGAAAAGAACATTGAAAATTTGGCTAAAAAATCCCTATCGCTACAATTTCTGAAGGTGTTTTTTTTTTTTTTTTAAGTAACTTTATTTTTGTATTGAAAAGTGTTTTCACTTCTTTTAATAAAAATAGGGAAATTATTAAACAGAGATATTACTATTGTAATTCTGTCCACTAGAAACTGCAGTGAAAACAGGAGGGAGTCAACTTCAGTCGAGATTCGATCGATATTTCTAAGTTAATTATGGAAGATTGGATTGCAAATGGAGGAGAAGCCATTTCCTCAGTCAATGGATTCAATTCCAACATTAAAGAAAGGAGTTCACCCAAACAGAGATATAACTAATTGTTTAAAAATAGTGAGCACACATGTTTAAAAAACGAATGGTATGTACAAGTTAAAAACAATAAAAATACTTCAACAGGACAGGTTCAACCCATTAAATGGTGGGTTATCTTCTGCTTATTATGTCTATCAAGATTTTCAACCGCACACGTTAAAAGGATAAAAAAATAAATAAATAATAATAAAAAAAAATAATAATAATACATTGGACAGTCAGAACAGTATAATAGGATTCACATAGAATTAACTCAAAAAAAAAATATGTTTTAAAAAAAATTACCATTTATTTAAATTACAATAAAATAAATTATAGATTACTATTGTTTCAGTGAATGATCTTAAAAACTAATTTAATAAGCTAAAAGAAGTTTAGATTTTTACAAAAATAATATTGAAAAATAATTTCTCAACATTTTTGGGGATATTTTTGTAAAATTTAAAAGACTAATGTATAGTAGTTCATATTAACTTCTTATAAAAGAAACAAAAAAGTTAATACACAGAATTGTCTCCGTTTACTACAGAAGAAACAAGAAGAAAGATTAAAAAAAAATAAAGTTTCTTTTATGTTTTACTAATAGTGAAAATTAGCCGAAGTATCGTTGCCTAGGGTTTCCCATAGGAGCTTAAACAGAAGAAACACAGAAGAAGAAAGTCAGATTCAGACAGACTGCGGGATTTGAACCCAGGATCACCATCACGGCAGGTAATCGGCTTGACCACGAGGCTGTGCCTGAACGGCAACTGTGTCGTAACTTTATTATATTACATATTAGGAAAGCACAAATTCACTGCAAAGCCACAAGAAAATGTGGCTTAGTATTTTTCTAAAGCACAAATGCTTATCGAACAGTTTTAAATATAAAAGAATTTATCGATGACAAGATTTCTTAGAAAAGAAAAATGAAACTTACTGAAAGCTTTCGATCCAAAACTGAAAAATGAACATAAAAGAAAAAAATAAATAATCTTGTCCTTTTGTGTAAAGAAGTTGAAGGATCTTCAAAGTTCTTAGTTTTGGTTAAAGATTGTAGGATAGAATAAATGCTTAAAAACTCAGTAATACAAATAATTCTACTTGCCGAAGAATTAGAAAGTATTTAAAAGACTGTTTTTAAATAGTTAAAATATTTTACATTAATAAATTCATGAACAATCCTACTTTTTAATTTATTTAAAATATAAAATATTTTAAGAATTACTAGAACAGAAGTGATAGAAGAATGGATAGAATGAAGAATTAATAAAAAGGAAGACCTCATCGAATTACACGAAGTCAAAGGCTTCTTTCTTCTAAGTCTCCTTCTCATGCAAAAGCGTCTTAATTTTTTTAGATAATAAACAAGGTGTTTGCAGGATGCGTCACAAATTGCAGGATGTTCTTTTTGATACGATTGTCATTGGACGAGGGAGTCAAGTCATACATAGAAATAAACCAAAAACAGTACAATAAAAACATTTAATAAAATTGGGCCAGTTCTTGAGCAAGACACTAATTTACATAGAACTAAAGATGGCACCAGATTCCCTTTAATTCACTTTCATTACCCAACACTGTCTTTAATAGTCTCAGAATATCCCAACACAATCACTTAATGGTTGTGAATCTTCTTGCAATAGAAACTTATTTCAAGAAAGTGAATACCATTGACTCAACTGCTTGAAATTTGCTTTTTATGCAAAATGTAAACAAAAAAATAAATTTCACTTCAGATAAAAACACGTTTCATTACACTAGGCCTATGTAACAGACATATTTAATTATCTATTTAACAAGTGCGAATTTAAGAACCAAAAAATAAAATAATTGTCGGCTACACTTCTTGTTAGGATTCCTTGTCCAAAGGTGATCATGAAATTTTTAAAAATGAAGGAAATGAAGGGAGAAAACTGATAAGAAATAATTAAAATTATAAATTTTAGATCTCATCTTTAAATCTATTAAAATAGTTATTTTCATTTTCAGCACAAATAGTCGTTATAAATTTCTGTATTTAAAAAAAAAAAAAAAACAAAAAAAAACAAACAAACAAACCCTGCGACGGAAATGAATTTACTGGAAATTTTAAAGAACCAGACTTAAGATTAATTAGATTTCCCTTAGAATAGAATGAAGAAGTAAAACAGAAAAAAAACAGGGTAGGGATAGTGATTACTAAACCAATCACAGTGCTTCGCAACGGCTTCTGAGTCACCTTCACTTCAGAATAGACTGCGCCGGGGTGGTCTAGAAAATACGCGCGCGAGTCTCTTTGCGACCCCATGCTATCTTACCCACCACCCCTATTTTTATGGAATAATCGTCATTCTTAACTCAAACTTTGTTAATACACTGAATTCCTAATAATGATAAAAAAAAAAAAAAAAAAACAACTTAAGCTGAGAAACTTAAAAGATTAAAAATGGGGAGAAAAAAATTGAAGAATAAGAATTGCCCATGAGGGGATCGAACCCACGACCTTCGCGTTATTAGCACGACGCTCTAACCAACTGAGCTAACAGAAGCCGTTGCGAAGCATTGTGGAATATGTGTCCACAGACAGACAGACAAACCGGGGATATAAGGAGTCTTTCAGAAGCCTAAAAAGCAGCTCAAATCTAGGTTTAATAATTTACAGATTGTGTTACAATGTCCTTTAGTTCACTGAGTATTAGAAGTCAAATCTTACTTCCTCTCTGCAGAATCCTCAACTTATGTTGAAAGAAAAAAAAAAAAAATACTTTTCAGTCCCTTTCGATATCGTTGTTGATTTAATAGATGATGAGGCTCAATAAGATGCTCTTTAACTATCGCAACACATTAAAGTATTTTTAAAATTAAATGCTTATAGAACTATAGCAAGAGAAAAATTTAACGTGCTGTTAAAAGATTTACAAATTGTTCACTAATAAAAGCACTTATGTAATAAAAAATTTAAAAGATTAAAATCTTTTAATCTTTTAAATTTTTTATTACGTAAGTGCTTTTATTAGTGCTTATAGAACTAGTAAAATTACTGAAATGTTCCCTTTAAAGAAATTCAACATATACGCCTTAAACTCCATAACTGGGCATCCAAATTATACGATCAACACAACCCTATTTATTTTATGAATTTTCGCCGTTTGACCAACAGCTTCTTCAGACATAACATGGTATACAAAAATAAAATTTTCAAAATTATAATGAACAGTCTGTAGAACTATGCTTCAGTATTTGATAATACAAAAGTCGAAAACCTAACAATGCTCCTTATTACAAAGGAGTAGAATTAATTCTGTCTTATAATCATGATCCAAATCCTTAAGTTGTTATATGTAAAGAACACAATACGAAAAAGTAAATTTCGGAAGCTATAAAAATCCAAAATATATTGAAGAATATGTCTATTCATAAGAATATTATCCAAGCAATAGAATTAACTTCACAAATATTGAAAAATGGCGATTAAAATGATGTCCCCTTAGTGAAATATATTGTCTACAACACTTTGCCGAACAAGTATTATTAAATTGTTAATGTACGTTCAGTTTTGTTTTTATTATAATATCATTGGTAGGTTTTCGACTTGGGTATTATCATACTGAAGCACAGTTCTACGAACTGTTCTTTACAATTTTGAAAATTTTATTTTTATGGACAGTCTTACGTCTGAACAAACCGTTTCTCAAACGGCGAAAATTCACTAAATGAATATGATTAGGTTTTCAATTCAACCTATGTCAACTATGATAAATAATTAATGCCCATAAGATATTATCCATTTATTTAATCTGGAGGCATCGAAACTTTTATGAATCTTATTAAATATAAACAACGAGATTATCAAAACTTAAAGATTTCCATAAAAGGAACTTTAAAATTGTTTAATAAAGGCTTTTTTATTGATAAAGTTTATGGTATCTCCTACAATTGTTTTATTTTTTATTTTTATTAAACCCAATTATTTTAATGATCAGCTTCTATAAATAAAAACACCTGAACATTCTTCTCACCAATATTTCATTCTTGTTATCCAAGAACTTTATCAAGGTATTTATAAACCATAAAAATATATACACAAAGGAAAAGGAACTTCTTTTCTCACATATTCAAAATCATTAACAAAAGAAGAACGTGACACTATATAAATAATCAAAAGTTAAAACACGATAACACCAAATAATGATAAAATAATAATTAAATACATTAACAATTAAATATATTAACAATCAATCATTCAAACAAATTCACAATCATTCAAATAACAGACTTACTGCCATTTGAATATTTTCCTTATTCTTAAATCTTTATCTATATCTGAAAACACCATAGGAAATATCACTGATCTTCAAAGACTTATCCTTGTTCAAGCATTTACTACTATTAATTAAAACACTACTCCAACATTATCCTTTCAGACTCATCTTTACATTCACATAAAATATCTACCAATAGATCAGGCTCTACAGTGTTCCCTGCCCCGTTCTTGTAGCATTCTACCAGTTCTTCTAAGTAAAATTCAGAGCACACCCTACAAGTTAAGATATATATTAATTACTCCCATTTTATGTAAAATATTTTCATCCACTAACTTTTCCTTCTTAAATAACTTTCCACTTTTGTAATAAATAATTTTTACATTATTCTCCTTACAAACATTTTTAACTTCTTTATTATTTAACTTTATTCCTGTAGGAAATTTGATAAATTGGCAATTTCCCTCCACTTTTTTTACATTATCTCTACAAATTCTAGGTTTCATCTTAAAAAACCTATTAAAAACAGATAAAATAAACTTTTCTGGATATTCATTAAGTTTTCTTTTTAAAATTTGGATTTTTTTACTCCATAAATTTCTATCCTTGGTATATTCTGTAATTCTTTTTAAATTATTAACAATAATTGCTTTCTTAGTATACAAATCATGGTTCGAATTGAAATTTAGTATGTGGCTACTTTGATAATCCTTGTAGGGTGTGCTCTGAATCTTTACATAGGAAGCACTGGTAAACAAGAACGGGTAAGGGAACACTGTAGAACGTTTGTTAAAAAGAGGAGAGGTATATCGGAATGGGCAGACCATTGCGATAGACATGGTCACGATTCTGATCCATTGGTGGATATTTTATGTGAATGTAAAGATGAGTCTGAAAGGATAATGTTGGAGTCGTGCTTTAATTAATAGTAGTAAATGCATGAACAAGGATAAGTCTTTGAAGATCACTGATATTTCCTATGGTATTTTCAGAAAATTTATAAAGACTACTTGCGACCCGTGAAATATTCACGGAAGTAAAACAAATTTCACATTTTTGAAAAACACAATATTGAAAAAGATGTTCCAAATTAATTTTTTTAGAAGCCATGACTTCCATAACAGCCCACATGTAATTTGAATATCGGCTTATTTGTTAGAATAAAAAAAATAAAAAATTGATTTACCACTTTCGTAGTAGCCAGCGCTGCGATTTCTCATTATGAAACACTAGCAGCAAAGCCTGTCGGCTGACAGGCATAAAAAAATCTGAAAAATCATTTTATTATCAACTATCAAATATAAAGTAAATGTAATCTAAATACTGTGCTACGAAGAAGCTTCTACGGCAAAAATGGTTTTGAGTTTCGAAATCAGCGTAAACAACTGAGTAAGTATACCAAATTTCATTAAAATGGATGCAGTGGTAATAAAATTATTTGGTTTTGAACGTATCTTTTGTTAGAATTTCAGTTGTCGAGGTCAGTTCCCAAGAATAAATTTTCATGGAAACAACATGGAATGACACAATGAACTAATATTTTCATCCAATTGCAGTACTTTTGATTCAATTGTACCATGGAGAACCGTTGGATCTATCTTAATAGGTTAATTATATCAAGTTACAGACAGACAGAGGAACTTAGCCAATTTTTATATATATATATATATATATATATACATTTGATTCGATTGATGATTTGATTTGAATTTTTTTTTTTTTTAATGTTTATCAGACCTATTTAGGTGTACTTCTTACCTGTACACCTGTAATATAGGCTCTGAGAGTTTAATCTGAAGGATCATTTTCCACCCAAAAAGAAAAACGAAATACCAACCACATCTAAAGTTTAATTTACCTAAAGAATAATTATTATTTTTGACTCATAACGCCGAAAGGCATTTACAACTCACCTTTGTATAATCTAAATAGGCCTACTGCGCTAACTTGTGAACGAAGCTTCTACGGCAAAAATGGTTTTGAATTTCAAAATCAGCGTAAAAAACTGAGTAAGTATGCCAAATTTCATTAAAATTGGTGCAGCGGTAACAAAATTATTTGGTTTTGAACGTATGTTTTGTTAGAATTTCAGGTAAAATTTCATGGAACCAACATGGAATGACAAAATGAACTAATATTTTATCCAATTAGAGTACCCTTGATTCAATGGTACCATTGAGAACCTTGGATCTATCTTAACAGCTTAATTATATCGAGTTACAGACAGACGAACTTGGACAATTATATAAGTTGATAATAGCAACCTGCTGCCCTAAAAGAATAGGTTCGTCGAAATTGAGGCAATATTAACGGAAGTGAAACAAATGCCCTATTTTTGAAATATCCTGAAATTTTTGAAAAATAAGATTGAAAAAGATGTTCTAAGCTCATTTTTTAATAGCCATGACTTCCGCAATAGCCCAAATATAATTTGAATGACTAAGCGAAATTTTAAAATTTCT
The DNA here is from genome assembly GCA_023159025.1 of Thereuonema tuberculata. NCBI lineage: Eukaryota > Metazoa > Arthropoda > Chilopoda > Scutigeromorpha > Scutigeridae > Thereuonema > Thereuonema tuberculata. The sequence continues at coordinate 3,937,883 of JAFIDM010014012.1, forward strand.
TAAAATAAAAGAAAATAAAAAATTGATTTTACCAGTTTCAACAATAATAATAACAATAACGAATGTCCAACAGCCAATACCAATAATCCTGTCTGGGCAACAATCAGGGCACGTGATCCGTCATTGTCCCCTACTTCTACACAGCCAAAATTATGTAAAAACCGAGGTTTAAACTCTCTGATAAATTTTGACGCATGAACTTCATGCATTTCAGTGTAAACTTCATTTACATGGGAAAGAAAATTTCATTACGCTGATAATTGTGTAATCGCGATCCGTCGCCGTGAAGTGGTAAAAAATATTAGAGACGCCATCTTATACATAGGCGTGACGTCATGCCTGATGTGTTCCAACGCTGCACTGTGATTGGTTATTTCAAATTACAAATTTACAAAGATCGTACAACTCTTGCCTATTAATAGAATGATTTAAGAATAAGGAAAGTACTCAAATGGCAGTGAGTCTGTTATTTGAATGATTGTTAATTTGTTTCACTGATTTATTTTTAATATATTTAATTGTTAATTCATTTGATTATTATTTTATCATTATTTGGTGTTATATGTTATCTTGTTTTAACTTTTGATTATTTATGTAGTGTCCAGAGCCGTTTCTAGGTGTTCTGCCACCCTAGGCGAGAACTGAAAAATGCCGCCCCCTCCCTTTCAAATGCCGCCCCCACAAAAAAAAAAAAAAAAAAAAAATCTTAAATAAAAAAACCAAAAAAAAAAAAAAAAAACCGCAATCCTATTTTAACAACTAAAAGAAAAAACGGAATCCGTCTTCGGCCGCCTTAGGCGGCCGCCTAGTCTTGCCTAATGGTAGAAACGGCCCTGGTAGTGTCACGTTCTTCTTTTGTTAATGATTTTGAATATGTGAGAAAAGAAGTTTTCTTTATGTTTATATTTTTATGGTTTACAAATACCTTGATAAAGTTCTTGGATAACAAGAATGAAATATTGGTGATAAGGATGTTTTGGTGTTTTATGCGTAGAAGCTGATCGTTAAAAAGTTAGAAAGATATAAGAAGTTTTAAGCCCAGTTATTGATGTAAATGGGACTAAATGGTACAAAAAAAAAACAAAACCTATGGTGATTAAAACAAAATATTTAGACTTATTTTACATTAGATGAATTTAATTATTCGCTTCTTTCTGATTATTCTACTGTAATAAGATTCTTGCACAAGAAGAACCAAAACTTAGTTTTATAGCTACTGATTTACACATTCCAAGAAAGAAAGAACACGCTACTTATGTTATGGTGAAGAATTTTGCATCACTCCACGCCATCCATTCATCGTCTTTCCACTTGCGTTTGGAGGGAGTGGTTGATGGCAATCTGGCAGGTAGATTCACCAGGTGGCCATAATTAAAAGTTCCCTACACAGAGCCATCTGTAACAACCGAAATGTCACCCAATTCGTTGAATTAGGACGTGTATTAGATTCAACGAATACAAAAATAATTTTTCAATTCTCTCTCTGAAAGAGGTACAGGAGAGTCAAAAATTGATGTTAATCTTCATTAGCAATGAAACTAATCTTTGTACAACTTCAGTGCAGTAATTAGAAATGGGCTTTGTTCAGTTAATTATAATTTTGTTTTTCCCTTTTTGCTTATTGAAAACCTGGGAAATCAAACAGTAAGTTTAAAATTATCAATTGCTTTTAAAATAATGATAAAGAAATGCCTTACTAACTAAATAAAAATCTTTCACTGGAAAAGTAAATTAAGTGGAATTAGTAGAATGTTATCAAACAATGTAAGTATTAACTATAGTATTAAATTACTATTCTAATTTTTTCAGGTGAAAATCAACCATGATACCATAGGTCATAGTTAGATGGCTCTTTTAATAATAGTTTCATTCTTTTTTTTTTTCAATGTAATGTAATATTTACTTTCATTAAGAAACAGTGTATTTTTTTGTATATTTGGGTAAATACTGAAATAAATGCAGATCTTTAATATTTTATTCGTCCCTTGAGTACATTGGAGATCCAATCATTTTCCTCCTTTCAATTTCCATTGGAATTTCCTTCCTCTGTACAATGGTGATGTTAAGAGCATTTTGCTGGATTCAAATTGAAAGATCGCTTAAGATGTTCAGACCGTATTCTTCTCAGTATCTTAAGAGAAACCTTTGATCTGGAACAATTCCAACAAATTCTTTTTAACATTGATTATCCATCAACCAAACGAATCAAAACATTAAAACTAAAACAAATCAATGCCAACTAGTAAATGTTCTAATGGTTAGGTACATTTCAAATTCTTCCATCGACTTATTGAAATAAAGATTTTAGTAACTATAATAAAAGTCACCAATCTTACCCCGTTTCTTCTGTTGCGACGTGGTTAATTTTGACATATGTAGTAGATACATCATGAACAGAAAACGAAGTAAACGAATTTAATGATTGCAATGTCAAAAGTTTGTATAATTATTCAACCATCATTCAATTCTTTTCTGATTATTGAAAAGCTTCTCTGGAAGTTTAAATGTTACGCAGAAAAGCTATTAAACATGGTTGCCACTTCAAAGAGGCTTTGGAAATATAATAGAAAACAACCACGAAGTTACGAAATTGCTTCGACTGTAATTGCTTCCATTGAAGTTACGCGGTTCCTTGTTGTGGGAAGAATTCCTGGGAATTAATAAGCAGGGATTTATTCATTTTATTTCTTCATTTTGAAGAAGTCAAAAAATTAAAAATAGGAAGAGAAATAGTCTGCTGCTGAGGAACTTTAGCTATTTTGTTTTCTAGTTCTTAAATTAATCAAGTACAATAGTTGGAATCAATATGGTTCCGCCAACAATAAAAAAAAATTCACATTAAAAGAAGGTTAAGAACTCATGTGCCAGTCCTCAAATGAAATTACGTAGAACAACAAAATTATTAAACGTCAATGGTGTTTATACTGTTCGTTTTCAAAAGCGAGTACTACAACTTACAGACGATTCTACTCCGCAAAGGGATACGCTGAGATGGGCACTTTCCTAAGACCTGTTTTTCTTTTAGTACCTGTTATTTTTGCAATAGTATTTATTCTTTCCATAATTCTTTCCCGAAAAGCGCAAATAGAACGCAGCTTCTAGTAAACTAATACTATAAACATCCCCTCTTTATTTCTCCTCACACCTATTTTCATGAAATCGAAGGAGACCTGACGCAAGCGCAAAAGCGTTGAAGACTCTCGTAAACAAAACCGAACAGTAGTATTGGTCGATGTTTAATAATAACAACTCTGAACTTTTTATATATTTAATGAACTACGAAAAATCATTTGATACCAATGGAAGATTTGGCAGAATTCCCTAACCCACTGTTTTATTGTGAATTTATTTTTGCTTTTTCAGTTGTTGGAGATGCATCTGATCGCTATGATCGTTTCTTTTAACTTCTGTTAACTGGTGACTGCTGTTGGCTGATGATAGCCAAAGTGCGATGTCATGTAAAGAAATCACTTTGTCTCGCCTATTGATGTTTATTAATAAATTAATAAGCACTGATTTAAGAACAGAAAAAAAAACAAAAACAAAAAAAACATTCAGTTAAACCTTTCCATTGGTATCTTGAGATTTTTTTTTTATTATTCTTTTTTAAACTCTATAAAAGAAACTCAAAATAAAAGATAAAAATCAAATGATATTTACTCTAGATTCGATGACTGATTATTCTCAGTCACACCACTCAAGAAAGTTCAAACTTCAAAGTAAAACAATTAGATTAATAAATAGAAGCTCTTTTGGAGAACAGCTTTCCTTAATTTCACATCAGGGCAATAACTTAAACGATATATGATCATAGCTTCAGCTAAAAGGAGTTTAAACAATATCAAACAGAAGTTTTACAAACAATCTAGTTCTAGCAAATAAAGAATGAGAAGCTTTTAACATTTATTTCGCTCACATCCAATTCTAACTTCCAACAAGAATCGCGCTAAAACATTTTACTCACTTATTTTTGATTTGAAACTTTCCTCAAGTTTTCACTAAATGGCTTTGCGACAGAAGCAGCTGTCAAAAGAAAGAGAAAAAAAACTATTACAAAATAATATATCGTTTCGCATTATCCCAAATGCAAACAAACTTTCTTTACTTATTATTATCCTCACTAAATTCTTTTACCAGTGAGTCTTGAAGAATGAGTTTTTTAACGAAAACATTTGTTTTAAATAGCATCCTAGGGAATAGCATTCAGAAATATGACGTATGATGTACATTTACAAAGACTTTCTGTTTATTTAAATTAGTTTCAAGTGAAATAATATATTAGTTATTGTAAGTTCATTAAAAGAAAAGATCCCTTTTCAAAGCCTTTTTACTTCTTATGTTTTTTAATCCCTAAATGCCCCAAGTCGACTTTTTTTTCCAATATCTAAACTTCGTATCACCTTCTGTTCTATAATAATTATCATCACAAGAGTCCCTTCAACACCAGAGAGAACAGCGGAATTTAAAATTCCAGTTCATTTCAATGACCTGAAATTAAAATTAATTTAAATATTAATTAGTTAATATCTTAAAATAAAAGATCAATGTTTCGCCAATTATAGCCATTTACTTTTTCGTTGTAAGTGCTTTTATCTATATTACCATCATCGAAAGTTCAGCCATTAAATGTACAGTCAAGAAATGTCAAGAACACGAATCAAAGACAGCCTAAGAAGAAACCACCCTATTCCTAAAAGAAATAAAACCATCTGTTGATTAGTTGGGGTTTTTTTTAATGGATTTGGAAGAAATGAAGTGTACAATAGTAAAAATACAATTTTATGAAGTGCATTTTACGGAGCTGAATTTCAAGTAAAACTGTAATGAATCCATCTGTTATAAGTTTCTTTTTTTTTCAGAATTACTTTCCCGAAGTGTCGAAGTGCATTTTGACAAAATTTTGACAAGAAAGTATTAAACCCAGAAATTTTAAGTGAAATACCACTTTATTGTGATATGATAAGAAAATCTAAAACATTATAGATTATATTTCTAAGAACAATGTTTATTTCTCATCTAAAATCTAGACTGATGGTTGAAGAACACTATAAAATATAAATAACAAAAAAAAATAATAATTTTATATGATTATATGTTTGTATGATTATATATTTTGTACGATTAAAAACAGCCTTTGAAAATAATATTTTAAATTAAAAAAAAAAACTTTTAAAAAAAAAATATTTTGCAGTGCAGTGTTATTTTGAAATTTCCTTCTCATTCAAAAGTTCTATAAACATTTGCAGATCAATAAATGTGTTAGGTGATGTGACATGGAAATCAACTACATTCATTTAATTCAGAAAAGAATTTCCTAAATTAATGACTTCATTGGAATAACGTTAAGTAATATTTTAGTAAATATGTACAAGGTAACCATCTAATGTCTGTAGGATAGTTTGCCGTAATTGTTTAAGCAGGTCATGAAGAATTATCTCGTTAAAGAAACGGAACAAAAGTAATAAAAGACATGATTTAGGCTCATTAAATGTGACAGGTAATTAACAAATCAATTGTAATTGCTTCTTGATAACTGTTACTTGTAAAGTAAAAGCGCTGGAAAAAAACAATCTGAATGATTTCAGCATTCACGATTTCTTTTTGAAGTCAATTTTTATTAACTTTTACTAAAACCTGGAGAGATAAGAAGTGATAAGCATTTATGATTCAATCCTTTCTTAAAATGAATTGTTCACTTCTAATTGAAGCAGCAGTTGAAGAAACATGGCGACGAAGGTAAACAAACAACGATAGATATTGCACACCTAAGCTAGGAATGTTTTGTAAGACGTTGGAATGCTTTCGGTATTTGAAGAAGCAAAAGAATTATACAGACATGTCCGAAGTTTTTGAGAGCATCAGCTGCGACGAGTAGCTACATTCAAAAACAAAGGAAAAATGAGTCAAGTAGTAGTGACAGTCAATGCTCCACGATAAAAAGCTACCTCGCTCGGAACACGTTTTTAATGTGGATGGAATTTCATTCATCTATTGTTAGAGCTACAATCACTGAATTTTTCGAGAAAAATGTGTAACCAATAACTCATTTAATTTATTCGAAAATCAATAAGAAGACATTTTTCTTTTATTCCCAGAAAAAAAAAAACGAAGTCGTATTCTACAATTTGAGATGAAATATGGGAAACTGTTTACTGACAATCAGATCATCGGATAGAAGATCGAGCTCAACCACTTGTCACAGCTAGGAGATGACAGTTTGTTCGTGAAAGTCAATTCTGTGGACAAATGCGATTGGACTTCAAGTTCAATTCGACACTAGGTTCGCTGGTGTCAAATTGCTGCTACGTATTGACAGCAATGTGCTTTGAAAATGGAACCTGTTCTCTATTAGAGCAACAGAGGCAATCACTCGTTCAGAATGCCTAATTAAAATGCGCATCTAAAACGGCCTTTATTCATTATTATAAAACATTAATAACACTTCATAATGTAATTGTTAGTTATCAATAATCTTATTAGTCCCTTTAATACCATAAGATTTTATGAGGTTTTATGTTACCTTTGTAATTCGCGAATGATATTAATTTAATTTTAATCCATTTAAACATAAAATATTTTTTTAAAAAATTATCGAACTTGAAAAGACAGCAAATTATTTTCTATCTGTTAGAAAACAGCTCCTGACATGTCAAAAATGACGATTCTATAGATCGAGAATTGTTTTCATAAAACCATCCAAGAATTACATTAACTGATGTGATTGCAAATCGCAACTTATGTAAACCTGAGGAGAGATGAGGTTTAACCCTGGCTAATGCTTATGTAATCATCCATCTGTGAGTGATTTCATATATGCATGAATCATCAAATACCTTAAAATTGATTACTATTTCATTACTGGCCTTTTTCAAACATTGGTTTTATTATTGCTAAAGATTATAATCGTAAAACAAATAAGTTACGATCTATAATTGTTAGATTCCACTGTCACCAATTATTTTTTTTCTATTTGGTGAAACAGTGGGAAAAAGAGAAGGAGTAGATAAGGAAACATACTTGACTATTTCTGAAACGAATAATATTCACTTGATGCAAACTCTACAATCGAAAGAAGCATTGCAGTAAAATTAATGTTTCTGAACGATTAATATCAGAGTCAAATAAGTGCTCCGTTGAATAATCGATTGTTCAAGCCACAATAATGGAATGGCTTTGTCTGCTTTATTTTGTATTTTAATTGCAGAAGTTTACAGTAGTCCAACAAAACAATTGCAAGAGTTGATAGGACAAGTTATATCCAAATAAAGTAAACCACCTTTAATTATGTAAGCCCACAACATATCTTCTATTTTAATTAATTTGACTGGTAAAATGTTTTTACCCCTCAATCATAATTTGAATTTAAGAACAAATCGCATCACAATTAACCACAAAAACTTTATTTTTAAGCCTCCCAACCTCTACGTTAAAATGTATGGGTGGAACTATCTCGATAGATACTCTTCAATTCAAATAGTTAAGAATCATATTAGTGAAAGCGTTTTTTTTTTGTTTGTTTTTTTTATTATTTGTTTGCATTTACAAATTGTGTACAAGTCAGGAATTTCCAAAACATTTCATTCTATTTCTTTCTTTCTTTATTTATTTATTTATTTATTTATTTATTTATTTAATCAAAGAACAATTTTCATTTAACGAACTATAATCATGTCCGTAAGTTAAGGGAATCGCCATTACGCATATATAACACTGCTCCATTGAAGCAGAGGTTATAGCAATGCTATCCGACACCCCTGAGGGGATTAATGGAATTATTAATCTTTCTTTAACGTGCGGAGTGAACTATCAAGAAACACAATAAACACGCACAATTTACACAAGGCTTCGCAACCCCAAGCTGTCATCGTGAAGAGACTGCGAAACGGTCCGTCCCAGTCTCTTCACGATGACAGCTCGGCGTTGAGAAGCCTTGTGTAAATTGTGCGTGTTTATTGTGTTTCTTGATGGGATTAATGGAAGTTCCTGCAAGGTTGGCGGCAAAAGAATCCTGTAGGGCCGGTGTCAATCAGTACAGGTAGTTCGTGTTGTGAAGAACTCATTGTTTTGCGCATCTGAAAGCATTGTTATCACAAAACACTACCTATAGTCAATAAATACGGCACAGAGAAGCCACATCAATGACATTATGCGTGGTAGGATCATCGGAAGAATAAAGGTCAGCTACACTTACAGACAAGTATCCCAGGATCTCAATATTTTACTGATCGTCATTTCTAGGCTTTAGAGAAGGTTCCAGGCTGGCGAGGATATTCAAAGATGGACAACGTTGCCCACGTGTCACAACTTTTTGACAGGACCGGTACATGACGATAAATGCCCTTTGCCACCCAACCTGTATAGCAAAGGCACTGGTTAGAAACCTCGGGATCACCATATCCAGACAAGTGGTTTATCGTCGATTAAACGAGATTGCCCTGTATGCATTTCCTTAACTGTACAGAACATGCAGTCCCGCCTAACATGGTGTACTGAACACCTTGCTTGGACTCCAAAGCACTGTTTACCGGAGTCACGTCTCAGCCTGGAGCTGACTCTCGCGGTTGTTTATCTGGCGAGCCTCGAGGACACATTACAGCCCTGGTCACATCGTCGAAAGAAAATGTTATAGAGGGGGTGGAGTCCGTGCTTGGGGTGGAATCCTATCAAGGTAGCGTATACCTCTGCATGTATTCGACAGCAGTATTGTAACAGCAGTGGTTTATAGGCATATCAACCTGCATTAATATGTGAGCCTTTTTTTTTCTTGGTGCATTTGGTCCGGGTTCCACTTAATGGACGACAGTGCACGTCCTCATAGGACTAACTTGTTCTAGAATCAGAGGACATAATGCATATGAACTGGCCAACCACCTCACCGGACTTAAACTTCAATGAACATGTATGGGACGCCCTTGGATGCCGGGTTGCCACAGAACACTGAACGACTCAGAGTGCTTATTAAAGAATAGGATTCCTTAATGCAGGAAATACTGGACAATCTCGAACTGCTGTAACAGCATATGTAGCTGTTCGAGGTAACCATACACCGTATTAAATATTTCCATGAGGGTGGCAATCATGACACAAACGGTATCATGCTGGACACTTAGTGTTTGTTTGTTTTCTGTGGATCGAGTGAACCCGTATTTCTGTTTCTACTTCATTTTGTCTTTAAATGCTATCTTGGCCTGTGTTGCCCACAAGTGGATAAGGCAAAATCATCTCAGATGGCAGATCCCTTAACTTATGGTCATGAGTGTATTTCAAGTAAATGCTGATCCATTGGTTGATAAGTTTGTCCTAGTGTTTGTCAGCTAAAATTAGGAGGGGATCCCGAGGATTAATTTTCGGGATGTTGGGATCACTTTCGGGATTTTTTTTATTCTTTTATTTCTTACTCAAAATCGCATGTTGGTGCTAAGCATCGTGTGACACTAAACAGTAGTTCAAAAACATATACGCAAAGAAACCAAGACAAATCTGGTATGTTGTTGGTTTTCCTTTTTCTTTTTTTGTTGTTTTTAATTGTGTTTTTTTTAAAAGCGTCCTTTCAGTGGTAATGACTCACTTCTACTGAGTTATAGTAAGGAATCATTCACCCACCCACTATACAAGTTCTTTATTTAAATCAATTACTATTAAATTATCTTTAAAGAAAACAATATCTATTGAGATTATCAAAAATCCTCGTTCTGTTCAGACAAATGCGGATAAAATTTCATTCCTTTTTCTTTAAATCTATAAACCGAAATATTCAGATGCAATTTTTTTTTTTTTTTTTTTTTGCTCTGTCAATAATTTTACTATTTGCCATTATTATTATAACAAAAGAAACCAAAAAAATAGGTTTTCCGGCTTCTTAAAAATGAAAAACAAAGAAATTAGATCAAAAGTTTAAATTTAAAAATAAAAAAAAATCTTAAAACATTGTTGAGAGACCCCCAATTGAGAAAACATTGATATTATTAAAGACAGTTTTAATATTTCTGTCTCACAACGATAACTTATTTGTACTTCAATAAATAAACAAACAAAGCCTTATACAAAATATATTAAAAAAAAAGTATTAAACTCTGTTGCTTTTGAATTTTAAATCAATTCAAACTTTATATCTAAATTAAAGAAGACGTGAGATTAGAATTATTACAGGAATAAAATGCGTTAAAATTCGAATCCTCTCCACCTGATAATAATAATAGCTGCCTGAATCAATACATACAAGCATAAAAATGAACATTCAATGAATAAAACTCTGCCGTGCAAGTATTTGATTTTAAGATTGCACAGATGGAGATTTAATGATTACGTCATCAAATATCACTACAAAGAACGAATTGTATTTGAATTTTTAAGTTTAAACATCAATGTTATTTAAGCCAAAGGAAACCGAACCCTTATCATACATTTTCAAAATACGACATCCTATGATTACAGGCACCTGTGTCTCAATAGGGAAGTACAGTTATTTCACCATTTCAATGCAAGGTGGCTGCCTTAATTCTGTATTCAGGTCCTGCACTCTTTAATTACATTGAGGAGTATTAATTAATTTCCTGTGAAAGGCTTCCGTTAGGCTTACCTGCACGGGGGTCTATCTTGTGGCGGCATGTTGAATCAGCGCTGTTCAATGAAAGGTCGATTGTCGATGTCGTCGCCTTCTTTCCAAACGCAGTATTCCCTCATATTTTAGTTGGGGCTGACAATGTCGTTACTCACAAACTCATCGGCTATATCTTCTCAATAAGCATCGGCTCCCACAAGGTGAAGTCGTCGCTCACTCCTTGCGTCATCTGATTCTTTTCCAGCTGAGCTGTCAAAACGCCTCTACCAGCGGAATTAATGAGCCTGTGCTCGGTCGGTGCTGCCATCTTTTGTTATTTCTCAGAACTACATCCTGTTTTTGCAGCCTCGTGCTAAGAAGAAGAAAAAAAATGATTGGTGATAATGTTTGAAAATTCAGTGCGAAGTAAATAAAGTAATTTACTAACAGCGATTAAAATTCAGCTATCCACCTATAACAAGTTTTACTTCAGTAATAATTTTTAAAAAACTTAACAAAAAACATAAATTTATAATCATATTTCTTATCATTTGCGAGAGCTTTGGGGGATTTTATTTTCAGCGTAATATTTTACTTAATTCTTATCTCATTCTTGTTATGTTTTTCTTCTAATTTTTCTTGATATTTTAAGTTTACTTTTTTATTGTTCATTATCTAAATGGAGTTCAAAATAATAATAAGAAATGTTCTATTTTATTCACCTACAAATATCATAGATCTGATCTTAATGAATTGTATCAACTTTAGTATCTATTGTATTAGCGAGGCAAAATCGAGAAGTGTACTATAACACAAGTCCAACAATAAAATAAGTGATAGAGTCTTCTAGAAGAATCTGCGTTTTAGATAATATCATTATAAAAAAAAAAAAAAAAAAAAAAAAAAACAGGATTAATGTAAAAAGGAGGTAGTATAATCTGAATGTCTACTTTATTTATATTTTGTTTTAAATTTTAAATGTACTGGGTAGTAAATAAAAACAAAACTTTTTTTTTTTTATTATTATTGGCTCTTTATTATTAATTGTATTTTACAGATTTAACTAAAGGATAGTTTTGACTTTTATTGAATTATAGTATTTTAGCCTCTTTTCATCTACAATATATTTATTCTAAAAAATAAATCGATGACAAAAAAAAAAAACGAAAAGAGGATAACATTTTTAGGTAAGAATCACTAATGAATATAAATTTAGTAAAATTTTGAAGTTCCAGTCACTTTTGATTACGATGTCGGTTGAAATTATCTTCTAATTTGTAGAATTATGAAATAAATGCAGAACTTAAAAATACGACATTGTTATTTCATAGAATAATGTTTAGGTCCTTTACATTACAAAATAAGACTTTATTCTAAATAGTAACTCTAGCTACTTCACAGGATAACGGACGGTTATTTATTAAAGTATGCAGGGCCGTCGCGTGGTTTGTTGGCGCCCGGGGCAAGATTTCGTCAGGCGCCCTACACTTGATATTTGCGCCCCCCCCACCACCACCATCCCAAAAATCTACAACCAAAAAAAAAAAAAAAACAGAATTTCCAATTTTTTTTTAATTTTGCCGTGCCGCGGCGCCCAGGAATTTCAATTCAACAACCAAAAAAATTAAAAAAAAAATAAAAACAGAATTTCCAATTCAACAATTAAAAAAAAAAAACGGAATTTCCAAATTTTTTTTATTTTTGCCGTTGCGGCGGCGCCCCCCTGCCCACGCCCCGGTCGCCCCGCCCACGCGACGGCTCTGAAAGTATGAATAAATATAATAAATTTTCCATTCAATATTTTGTGTGATTAGGTGTTCTTAAGAACAGCCACTACGTTGATTGTATTAACAAAGATATCTATGGCCTATTACCAACAAATAAGATATCAACAGATAAGCACACATCGTTTCGAATACCCTCGTGTGACTTACAACAATACTGGGGTCAATTTGGCATTTCTTCACCATCTCGTCTTGATTTAATCCAAGATTCGTTTCATTACATTTCTTCTGCTGCAGAATGGCGTTTATAATCAAATCGCTGATCTTGAAGATAGGCTGACATAGCAAGAGAGTGTGTGGATACCCCTTTGGAGACCTCTTGACTGAGAAGATTGGATTCTTTTCATTTTCAAATGGAAAAATAGTAGTCTCAATATCAAATCCAATCCAAATAGTAATTCCAAATAGTAATTTCAATTTCTGAAATTTCAAAAAATTATTCGTTATCAAAAGTCTGATATCGAAAAAAATTCAGTTTCCAAATTGGCCTTTAATCAAAATAGTAACCGACTCTAGTAATGCTTCTATCAGTGAAGAAATTCTTGGTGACTCTCAATGAAATAATGGATTAAGAATTCAATCTTTTCAGACAAGTGGTCCCAGAAGAGATTCCTGTACAGTTCGCCAATCTCAGATTGCTTTAAGAACAAAGAAGAGATGTAAAGGTATCACTTGGATGATATCCAGGATGAGATCGTGAAGAAATGGCAAATGGACCCAGTACTGCTAAAAAGAATTAAAGAATATCTACATACTTATTTATTACAGGCGAAAAGACATAAATACGTATATCAATACAAAAAAAATCTGATTGTGTACAACGGAAACACAGAATATGTATATTTGCATAATTGTAAAATGGAATGTTTTGTTTAGTGTGATGCCTGTTTGGTATGCAAGGTGTTTTAAAAAAAAGGGTCACATATTTTCACAGCAGATAGTATTGACTAAAATAAGAAAAAACGCCTAGTGAACATAGGTGCTACAACAAATACCTCTTGAACATAGGTGCTACAACAAATACCTGTTGAGATACAAGCCAGTCTTCATCGTCACTGTAGGAGGTGCCCACTAAATGGTTCCCATTCAACGCCACACATCCTTCAGCTTATGTCTCAGAGACTCACTCGACCAATCCAGTGCCCAGGAAATGTCTGGGTTAGGTATTGTCGAACGATGAGTAGGAAATGGGGTGGTGACCCATCATGCATGAACCACAGCTTTGCACATCACGTATGGATACGTCCTCTAGTAAGGCAGTTAATTCATGTGATAAGAAATGGTGATAGTCTGTATGGTTCTATGAGTCTGTCACGTACAATTCCTGCCCATACATTGATGGAAAATCGATGCTGATGCTTCAATTCTAAAACCGCCTGAGAATTTTCAGCTGACCGCACATGTAAGATGTAACTGACAATTCCATTCCTTTGAAGCTGCCCAGTAAGTAAAATGCTTGCTGTGAACTACAGATCTTCAACAGACTTTATTAGAAAATACTGCAGAACTATAATCTGGCATGGTGATCTGGTACCTTAAGAGCTTGCACTCGTTGACAGTAACTACTCGTGAAGAACTGACCAGACAAGAGAATAATCGATACCGTCAGTTGCTGCTAATCTTCTAAATCTGTTTTAGGATGTTCTTCCACTCTTCTCAATATCTGTTCCTCCATATCAGGCGTTCGAAATGAGTGAGATCTGCTGCGAGATGCTGTTTATGGTGTCAATGATCCAGTTTCTGCAAGTTGCGGAAACTGGTATCGTGCTGGATATTTTTTTCGTCGTAGAGAACACGGACTTATCGGTTGCTTCCCATGCTGAACCATAGCAGAAAATCATATCTATCATTCCAGTGTTGAATAATAGGCTTCCATTAGACTGTTAAACTGCACAGACAGGGCCGTTTCTACCATTAGGCAAGAATAGGCGGCCGCCTAGGGCGGCAAGATTTTAGGGCGGCCGAAGGAAGGAAAAAATTAATTATATATATATATATCAAACAGCGAAATTATTAATTATTAAACAAAGAATTCTGGAAAGAGGCACGTGCGCTATCTCGCGATCATCTCGCGACTTAATGCATCCCTCCCTCTTGCGCCCTGTACACACGTGTACACAAGGACATTTTTGTCTCGCAGGTCATTCTCAAGTGTCAGTTGTATTGAGTGGTGTCAATATAAGGGTGGGGAGGGGGAAAGGGAGACGCGGCATTTTTCAGTTGCCTAGGGTGGCAGAACACTAGAAACGGCTCTGTGCACAGAATAACAAACTTTACTGCTCATGTTTATAAGAACCTCATAGTGGTACCTATAACCTCAAAAACTGCTAACAAATTATTAGTGTATGAATGACTGCAAACTTTTAAATACTCGTTTGATTACTGCACTGCAGAGGTAACACGGCCAATAAGAGGGCAATGAGCTGCAATAGGAAGACAGACCAACCGTAACACAACCAATACGGAAACGACAAAGCTCTCTATTTAAGAAGATATCTATTATCTTCGAAGATATTAATTGTAGTACCCATGTTTATTAGAATTTCTTTCTTGTTTTCAGGAATATTACCTACTGTGAACATAAGCTAACATTTTTTTTTAAAACATCCTGCAGATATGTCGATCTTACGTATTTATGTACGTATTTCATAAGTCTTGAGTAGAAAAAAAAAACTCCAGGAAGATATTTAAGAAACATAACAACAGAATATTTTTAGAGGATTCTTAGAGAGGTGAAATATTAAATCAATCCCTGCTTTTAATGAGGAAACTAACAGAAATTCTATGGAAAATCTGTCTCAATCTGCTATTGGGGTGGGGATAGGACAAATGGTGAAATTACGAGATCTATAAATAAATATGGACAGATTTGGGGATGAAAATGAAAGTAAGTAGGTAATTGGAGAAGTCTGGACAGGAGATGGTTTGGATTAAAAGTTACATGAATACAGGGTACTTGAGTAGATTTAGAATTTGGATATGAGCATAGCGATATGTCTATGTAAAATGAAGAGGTAAAAATATAACATATGGGGATGAAGAGTTAGGATATCAGGGTTGGTTAGAGTACCAGTGTAAAGGTAGAGGCTAAAAACGGAATGTAGAGGTAAAGTTAGAATGTTAAGGCCGTTTTAGACGTGCCATTTCAATAGACAATTGGTGCTCCATCGGTGGGCCTTGGCGTGATGGAAAGGACATTTGCTATTCTAATAAACGATAGGTTCAATTTTTAAAAGAGATGGCATTCCATTTTGTAGGAGCCATCTGACACCAGCGACACCATAGAAGTACAAGTCCAATCGATTTGTATCTGTTTATTCCAGCATTTTTCAACCGGTGCACCGCGATGGTACGGTGGCACTTGGATTGTTATCTAGTGGTACGTAACGAGGAGGCTGGTTAAAATTTTAAAACATGAATAAAGTTTAAAAATTATACTGGAAACTGGTTCTTTTTTGAATAATGGTTCTCTATTATCAAATTATTCATACGTCTGCCATCGTTCTGCAGCTGTGCAAACTGAGTTTAGACAATTATTCTTAGAAATTGTGGAATATTCATAGTCCTGCCTCCTGCTCACGGTATATCTGTGAGCAAGCATTTTCAACGCTTGTTTTCGTCAAAGACGAATACCGAAAGGGACTGTATGTGAAGGTCGATCTGAGGCTAAAACTGAGCAAAATTCAGCCTAATATAAATAAACTGGTTTCAATGATGCAAGCTCAAGTATCACATTAATACGATTGCTCTTTGTCACTTCCATTCTACTCACTGTTTGAAAATATAATATGTATAACTTAACTTAGACATTAAGAATGAATACATTGTTTTTCACAATACGATTCAGTCTTTAAAAATTAATTTCCCCTGATTTTTGGTATTAGAATTTTAGGTATTGATGGTACTTAAGATCATTAGAACAAATGATCAGAAAAAACGGTTGGGAAACGCTGGTTTACTCGAGATTAATGATTACAAAATTTATTTTCACGAACATAGGTTATTTTTTCCTTCTGCTTTTGTGGATAATTCCAGAAAAAGCTATATTATTAACAAAAATCATAATATAATTCCGGCCTGAAAATCTGAAGCGGTGAGCGATGAAATCTCAAAAACATATCGTCGTTGGTCGAGATTTAACGAAAAATATCGAAACTGGAAACAAACAAATACAAAAAGATGAAAAAATGATATACTTCCTGTTTTAATTTTAATTAATTAATTTTTAACTACATTCTCTCGCCTATTCGCTGCATTGAATAAATAATTTTAATATAAATCAATGCTTATTTTCGTAAATAAAACATAGGTATGACAGTAACTGAGAGTGTAATTTTTCTGTTTGATGGAAGGCGATATGGAATGTGTAAGATCGAGTTTTAAAGCTTTTTATTCACTAGCAATCTACCTTTACATTGCCATCGATATAGCTACTGAAATGGCACGTCTAAAACGGCCTTTAGGGTATGAGAGTAAGTTGGGTAGAAATAAGATAAAGGGATTGGGAGTAAATGTGGAATGGGAAAGGGTAACATTAGAATTGTTAGTGTATGGGTAAGTGTGATATATAGAGATAAGATATGGGGGTCAGGGGTAATACATAATGTGGATGTACAATTGAATGTTACAGTATCGGTAGAATTTAATGTTAAGGTTAAGTATGAGATAACTATGGAATATGGATTGCAGTTTGGGCAACAATACGAATAATAGAGATAGATACGGAAAGACGAATTAGGATTTGATTGAAGGATACCAAGGCTCCCTGAAGAACAGGCCACGTTGCGAGGGTGAAATTTTTCGTAATGTGACCGTCGTACTGCTGATTGCTTTCTAACCGCTACTGTTTGTGGAGGAGTGCAATTGACGTTCCGTGTTTTTTATTAAGTCATTTTGAACTTAAAATACTAAACAACCAACGAATTGGTGGACAATTCAAATTTCAGACTGAATGCCATGTGATAGTTGATTGAGTTCAAACAAACATCTATAGCATTGACTGTTTTTTTGCTATCTTATTTTTCTTTTTTAAGTCGTATTCTAATTTGTTTACAATGAGAAAAATGAAATCACAAGAATATGATAAGATACTGAAAAGTTTCGACTAGATCTATGTTAAATAATTTGTTCATGTTGCTTAATAAATCAAGATAAGGAATTGCAACAAAGAAAATTATTATTATCGTTTGAAATTCTTCAATATTAATAAATACTGAATTAATTAATAAATATAAAAATTGTATCGTGAACTGTTCACAACAGACATGTGACCAATCCTCAAACTTTTGCGCAATTCCATCAGATTGTTGGTGGAAGGAACTTTGAGCACCAACTGTGAACCTGTAAGTGTACACCTTACTGTCATATTGTAAACATAGGGCTAATAAACATATTATCTACTTACTTATTGTCTTTTATTTATATAACCCTATTGTACCTTCTAACACATTCGGGTGGCGTTTGCGACATATCGTAATGCTATGAATACGTTTGTTTTTGTATTATTGACCTACCTTTAAAGTTTGTACACGGAATTTTGAATGATAGATATGTAAATATAGTTATTCAATATTACATTTCTTTAAGTCCTTACTAACATATACAGGTTGATTCCAAAAGGTGTATCCAAAATTTGAGCGTAGGTTCTACTCATTAAAACAAACAAAAAGTTCAAGTAAACATGGGCCCGGAAATGAATAATTTTCGCGAAAAACTTAATTTTCACTATTTATTATATGGTTGCTTTTTGTTTTATTGGTTCGGGTGGCCAACATCGATGGCCTCCACACTCACCAGATCTTAATCCTCTGGATTTCTGTATTTGGGGATATTTATAAACATGAATCCAATCAACAGTCAGGACGAGTTGCGAGAACGAATAACCAATTGCTTTCTGGAAATACGGCAAAATCCCTGGAATTGAGAAAGAATTCATTTATTAATGAAAAGGCGAGAGGAAGCATAAGTATAAGCCAACGGAGGACATTTCTAAATTTACTATGAGGAAATAAAAGTCGTTTCCATGATTTGACTTGACTCTTATAACCACATATAATGAAAACAACGTTTTATACGAAAACTATTCATTCCTGGATCATGTTTATTTGAACATTTTTGTTTGCCTTTGTGAATCAATTCGTCGGTGGTTCCTGTGATTTTTACAAAAGTTTGTTGGCAATATGATACATTGTGTGCATTCATCGATTGCCATTTTCCCATTCCAAATATTCAACAATTGTTTTATGAAACGTTCAGCGGATGCATCATGTTGTAGTTGTACACGCATATTGGTCTTCAAATGGTGCAGCTTAGCCACAGCTGCTTTTGCGCCATTAAAAATATATTAACCAACCATATTGATCTTCAAAGTCAATTTCTGAATGTGTTGCCATAAAACAGATGATTTCAGACATACATTTTATGGCGACACGTTCAGAAATTGACTTTAGCTATTGCGTTTGTCCTGTCCGTCCATCCGTCCGGATTTGTCTACCCTAACAACTCCCGAACGGAAGGTCGGATCGACAAACGGACTTCACCATCGTGTTCAGAGGCCCAAACAATTCAGAAATCTTTGCTGGCATGCGCACAACAACTCACCAAAGTTTCATCGCAATCTGATGAATGATATAGGAACGCATACGGGACAAACAATCAAAGACACATTCATTTTATATATTACGAAGATTAGAAACTTTAAAAAAAAATATATTGCTATGTTTTAAGACAGGATTACCTCCTAACAGATAAATGTCATTGCAGAAAAACTTTGGAATTAGTCTTGCAAGGCATTGCTCTCAGATCCTGTAAAAATCATTATTAATAAATTAGTAAAAACGACAAATGATTTCGATTATGAAAACACAGAAAATTCTAATCGAAAAATAAATTAAGCCTTTCTTTTTTTGGGGGGGGGGGGGGGGGAAATTGAAAAAATTTAGTTGAGTGTAATTTAATGATAATTAGATGAAGAGATAAAAATGTTCAAATTTGAAATTATATTTTTATTTTATTAAATTTTAAGCATTTTTTTGTTTTGTTTATTCCAATTTTCTTATTTCTAAATTAAGTACCTATCTCTAATCGCAATAAATTGTTACTTCAATAATAATATCAATGACCACATTCGGATTATACTGTTTATAAAAGTTCATTATGTAAGTATGTACTTTTTTAAGTAGGTAAATCAGACGTTCATTCAGGTAGATACTCGCTCAACACTAAGCTCGGGACGCGAATTCTGCGCACCCAGGCCTGTTCTCCAGGTGGCCCTAAAAGTAAGATAGGTTTGTGGTTGGGATGGGGACAGAGATGGAATGGCTAAATGGGCTGGATTTGGGTTTATGATCTAAAAAATAGAGTGGATGCTACAGAAGTTATAGGTTATAAGATGGAAAGAAATGTGAGGGCAGAATGATGCCGGCTAGAGCTAAGGAAAAGGACTAAAATCTTGCAGCTGAATCTCAGCATTTGAAACCTGAAAGAAATTCTCTAAAATAATGTTTACTAAACTCTGAATATTTTATTATTTTTATCATTAATTAAAATAATATTGAAATATTTCTAAGAAGGATACTAGTACTTTTTTTTAATAGTAGTAAGAATTTTTCTTTAATATATACTAGTTTCTTTTACGATCGAGAAGTAAAGCAAATAAAATAAATCAAATACATCAATAATAATAATAATGATGTGAACCCTACTTCCAAAAAAAGCGATCGTCGGTGTAGGTGGATGGCATCTAATTAGCTTTTGT
The DNA here is from genome assembly GCA_023159025.1 of Thereuonema tuberculata. NCBI lineage: Eukaryota > Metazoa > Arthropoda > Chilopoda > Scutigeromorpha > Scutigeridae > Thereuonema > Thereuonema tuberculata. The sequence goes on from JAFIDM010014012.1 coordinate 3,957,963, forward strand.
TTGTTTATAGAGGGAGCCACCTGCAATCGTAGTCTTTCAGTTCAAAGAAACCTATGTTAAAAACACCAACTTCTCAATCCAATTTTACTTTAATTTCTGAAATATCATCAAATCAAATAAATCAAATAAATTGTATGCTTTATTTTCTATAAATATCCTATCTATTTTAATGATTTTTTTTTTTTCAACAAAGTTATAGTTTATCAAAATAAATAATTTATTTTTAGATATGATCCTGCTTTATAATGCCGATTAGATGTAAACAATGATTCATTGAAACTAATAAAATCGAAAGAATAATATTTTTTTATAATTATATTTCTGTTATTGTTATAAATCTGAAGTCTTACTTGTCTGTAACTTATCAATGTTTTTTATTAATTTTCATAGTTCTGCAAATACATTTCAAAAATAAAATAAAAATTTTATATTATTAATATTAGTATTATTGTAATAATAATAATACCTTTATTATTATTATTATGTTTGTATGTTTCAAACCTTGGGTTTCCCCAGCAAAAACAATATGGCGGGTCAAGGACCAAAGCACATACTGCCAAGTGTAAAGATGTGTGCAAGAATGATTAGGGATGTGTGCTTGTGTCCATAAATTTCCTAACTATGCGTATAGTGTTGAGTACCATAGCCTTCTGCAGTTGTGCGTAAGTGATTTTGTGAAGTCCTAGTGTGCTGAGACTGTGGTGCAATGTGTGACGCACCAGACCAGTGGCAGACAGAACGATGGGTACAACACGTACTCGATCCTGCCTCCACTGCTTCTGGAGCTCGTGTGCTAGATCAGTGTACTTACTGATCTTGTCTGCGTGAGTTTTCTGCATGTTCTTGCTGATAGGCACTGCAATATCAATTAGATAGGTCTGTTTGTTGACCTTATCAACAAGTGTGATGTCTGGTCTGTTGTGATGTATGGTTTTGTCTGTGTGAATGGGGCGGTCCCAGTATAGTTTATATGAGGGTGACTCTAATACGCTTTGTGGTATGTACTTGTAGTACGGGACCGTGCTCTTAATAAGTGAATGTTTGTGTGCTAGTTGTTGATGAACGATCGACGCTACCTGATTGTGTCGGTGGAGGTAGTCTGTTTGAGAGAGAAGGGGACAGCCTGATATTACGTGGTCGATCGTCTCATGCGTAGTGTGGCATTTCCTGCATTTGTCGTCATGTGTGTTTGCATCGTGTAGAATGTGTTTCTTGTAGTTGCGTGTGGAGATGACTTGGTCCTGTATTGCGATCATGAACCCTTCGGTCTCCCCAAACAGCTCACCACTCGTCAGCCATCTGTTCGACGCTTCCATGTCGACATGAGGCTGGCTGAGTTCGTGATGATGTCTGCCATGGAGTTCCTTACGAGCCCATGATTCACGCAGCTGCTGAGTGTGGTTGTCAGGGGTGGTGAGTGTTGGAGAAGAGTTTTCGAGGTTAAGGGGTGTGAGGTGTGTGTCAGCCTTGACAATGGCTGAGTGAAGTGAGGATTATTATTATTATTATTATTATTATTATTATTATTATTATTATTATTATTATACCAGATAAATTTAATTTCTTAATTACAAAATAATGTTATCAATAGGCAAGACGAAATTACAAGAAAGCTTGTAATAAACAAATAAACTCAGAAAGTTTTATTTGTTAATACCTCAATAAATTAAAAAATGTATATTTGAGGAGTAATGAAAAAAATGCCTTATTTAGCTAGAATTTCTGATTATATTTCAATAGGAATTTATTAAAGAAAAAAAGGAGACTTGAATAAGGAAAATAAATAAATAAAATGAAATAAATAAATAATGTATTAAAAAAATTCTGTATTTTCTGATTAAAGTTCTCTCCCAATTCAGATTATTTTTTTTCCCCCTGGAAATAAATAATTCTTTCACTTTTTTTCTCTTTAGCTCCTATAATTTTCATTGAAAAATACTGTGCTATTCTACGCTTTATTTATATGTACATAATAGGCTTGTTTGTATCTAATATATTATCATATTCTCAGAAAGGAATATTTTTTTTAATCTCCAAATATAAATAATAATATAATCCTTTTATAAAAATGTACAAAGCCTTTAAAGCTAACTAAGATGTAAATATAAGTTTATTTTAATACCAAGATAAAAACAACGATAAAAACGCACAACAATTAAAAAAACCACTGAACTAATTTTGGCATTTTTCTATCGGGAATCAAATACAGACTGTTTCACGGTTCTTACTGATCATCAGTTTGATTCGCCCAGTACTCAAAGCTCAGTGGGATCAAAAGAAAAAGATAAGCATAAACAAAACAAAACAAAATTCTTTTATAAATTAGTAAGGACTGCAATTGGATGAAGAATCATTTCTTCAAGTGTCGTCGTTTAGAAGGGAAGCTACCTTTTTTTAACTGTTATCTATTTTGCAATTGAATTTAAAAAAAAAATCCCAATAGTAATTAAAATGTGAGGTTTGTTTAAATTAATCTCTGATCTACAGCATTCGAGAAAACTGGAAGCATTTAGGCGAATTCTCCTTTAATTTTTATTTTCATTTTTGCTTTAAGATTGGTTGCAAGATTTGATCGATATGCTTGGTTCGATTCCCAGAGCTGGCATGGGTGTTTGTCTCTTTCTGGAGTATATATGTGAAGTATAATGCACCGAGGCAAGAATTATTCAATGAAATAGTCAACAAAAAGTGAAGGCTGAAGATATTGAATAAATAAAAAGATATCTTTATCTATTAAATTAAAAATAAGTTGTTATAAATTTCATGATACTCCTATTTAAACGTCGGATAAAATGCAATATAATGAAGCCTAAAGGAAGAAGTCATCTCTTTGAATACTACTTTTTTTTAGTTGTTTTTTATAATTTTTATTTCTTTATAAATTTTAGTATTCAACAACTAGTTCGTTGTTTCATAAATAAATTCAAAAATGAGTCCTAATCTACACAAACAAGGAAATCTGGAAATCAAGGAATAACCAAGATTAAGAAATCTTAGTAAACACGACGAATATAAAACCTCGAAATGATTACTTGAATGAGTAACAACAACCAACGACTCACTCACAACGATTCATTGCCACGAGGCGTTTACATACCTAGGTTGCCATTGAAAGACACAAAACCTCCAGAGAAATGTCCGTGATATTAGAGTAAGCGAATTAATATATTTTTTTTAGCTTCAAAAAACAAAAACAAAAAAACAAAGATGAATATCTGGGATGAGCATTTCAAAATATTTGTTTAAAAAGCTGTAATTCCGGTCATCATATCCTTCCTGGCTAATATCAACAAGCATTTGTTAATATATCCTGGACTGTTGCATTTCTACGGAACCTATCACATCAAAAACGGAAGGAAGACTCATTATGTTACGTCAGTGCTGCTATCAATGTACTTTGGTTTTGCAATTAGGAGAGGTAGAGGAGGAGCGAATGCAACAACACTGAGCTTCTCTCCTTGACTCCAAGGGACTTTAAAGTGGGGACAATTACGTTTTCCTTTCAGATAAGCCAGCCTCAAGCATGTGATTGTTGGAATTGCATTTAACAGACTTCATGCTCCGAAATGGAATCACTTTTAATTTACGTGCGTGGGTGGACATAAAAACATCTTAATAAAGAACGTTTCCGCCGATGAGAAAGGGAAAACAATGCGCGTCAACAACTCGATACAAAGTGGCAACGTGTCTCGCGAAAGCTATCGCTTGAACGACTTAGGAGGTGGACACTGCTACGCTATTCATACCAAGGATAAAGCGGTCACAGTCATCCATCTACCGGCCGGACTGCAGCTCAACTTCGATGGAGGTCCGCCGCGGTCGAGGTCTTCGCCGGACGGCGGATGGGGATGGATGGTGGCCGCAGGAACTACGCTCACCGTGGCCTTCGTGCCGTCCTTGCTCCTGTGTTCGGGAATCCTATTAGCCGAAGTGTGCCAAGTATGGCAGGAAAAAAGCCTCTTCGCTGCCTCATGGATTCCAGCAATTATGTATTCAATGTGGAACTTTGCTGGTAAGCGATTCAATTTAAACTAATTAAATACGTTAAATAGAAAACATAACGTCTATGTTTTTTAATTTAATTAATCAACCGAAAACCCAAATCTATTATTCAGAATAATGGTATCAGAATTTAATCTCAATAGTAAATAAAATGACTCATGCAATAAAATTTCACTGAACCCAATTTACATTAAATTCTAATTTAAAAAGTCAACTAAAATAGTAAACGAATATCTAAATGAATTATTTTTATATTAAAAACAATAAAAATTGTTTTCAAGACTTACATCAGTGGGATTCATTAAGCGAACAGAAATCCTTTAATTATAAACAAAACAAAAAGAATAAGGAAATATTTAACAAGTAAAAGAGAATAATTAAAAGTAGAACTGAACGGAAGGTAAATTCTACGGTTTAGATCGTTAGGGATTCCAACTGAGTTTTGATAATTTTTTCTAATTATTTTAGAAAGATTTCAGTTAAATAAATGAAATCAAAGTATATGAATCTTCTTAACTTATTACAAATAATTCTGAACACATATTAAAGTTACTAGTAATTGTAGATTATTGAACAATGTTATTCGATAATGCAATGTGCATATTCAATACTGGGATATCAAAGTGCATCTTATTTTATACATTTTGTTATAAGTTTATTTTGGAATTTGTAATGGAATTTTAAAAATCTAATTTGAGATGCTGAGTCAGAAAATACAGTAAAATATATATATTTCTGTGACAAATATATAATATATAAACTAATGATTTTTTTTTAACCAGATTCATTTTTTGTTTATTTAGATTTTAAATTATTAACCTGTTTTCGTCGTCCTTCGCTAAACGCAGCAGAGTTTGTTTTCTTTAATTTTTATGTTAATTTCTGGTGATTTGATTGTTTGTCGAAGGCAGGTTTTGTTTTGTCTCTATCTTTACTTAAACTCTTTCCTTTATTTCTCTTTAAAGAAGATTTTTCCTACAAAATTAAATAGGCTGACATTTATTTAAAAAAAAAAAATAACTGAGATGATGAAGGAAAGAACTAGAAAGGTAAAGTGGTTAGCTTTGCTGGTTTATCTATCAGCAAAGGTTAAGAGAGATACATCTTTTGTCTTTAGAACACATTTTCTTCGCTGCTATTTCAATTACGGATTGGATCGTAGTCTTTATACAGTAAGGAAAAAAAAAGATGCCACAGAAATCTCTTTTTTCATTCAAGGTTGTCTAGCGATATTCAAATGAAAGCATCAGAATGGTTAAGAAAGAATTAAAAAATAAATCATCTATCCTTTCTACATTCTACAAAATTGAGTAAGGGTTTAAGAAAAATATTACAACTTTGTTTTGTTTTTTTGTTTGTTTTTCAGTTTTGTAATTCTTTATTGTTATTATTTTGTATGATTATTAAGTAGAACAAAATAAAAATTTAAATATAAGTAAATAACGAATAGAAAGCACAATATAAAAAAAAACCTTATTAAAATAGTACCATTTTAATGAGCTAGATTACAAATACGAAAACGTTGCTGTGATTAGCCTTCATCAATTCAGAAATGATGAAGGCTAATCACCACAACGTTTTCATACTTGTAATCCGACGCATTAAAATGGTACTGTTTTAATAAGAGTTTTTTTCAATTGTGTTTTTTATTCGTTATTTACTTATATTTTTTACACAGCCTATTGGATAAAAACTTAAGTATGGTAAATTAATAATAAGTTTTCAAAGCATAATCTTACTACGAAATACGCTCGTAAGTTTTAATTTTTATTAATTTTTCTATAGTTTGCGAAGTGATTATCAGAATTAGCTAAATGATGAGGTAGGATTCAAGCAAGAACTTATCTAATTTCTATAATATTCGGATTTTTTTTTTTTCATTTTAATTCAAAATCGAAATATATTTGGGTGAATATTCTGCCTTAGGAGAGCCAAAAAACTTACCAGGAAATCATGGTACCGGCAGTTGCCATTATTACAATGCATGAAGATAGTTTGCCACTGATAAATATTTTCATTATCATTTCTAAGTCGGAAAGTATCAGCACCATACAGTAAAGTTGTGGTCGTCCAGAATCGTCCAAAACAGTCCAAAGTCGTGTCGTAGAATGATGTACAGACTATTGACCTTATCCATGCATCTCACAAGTCAGTTGATGTAATCTAGATGAAGAGTCATAATAATTAGGTATCGTTTGCTTTCATGTTGCTTTCAAAAACCACAACAACGTTAGGCATCATTGGTTATTAACGTTACAAGTTACATATATCAAAGGGAAAGAACCTTCGTCAACTTTATAAACAGATAAATAAATTATCATCGAACAGTGCTAATCCGGGTTTATACAAGACCTCTTTCTCAAACCGAGTCAAACCAATACATCTATCTTCCATGTTGGGATTTAGAGCTGATATACAAGAAGTTGATGAAGAAGCATCTCGATATAGTCAATGAGACCAAGTAGAGGATGAAGATCCCCGAAATAACCGGAATTATCATCCTCGATTGATTGTCATCTTTTCAAGCATTCGCTTCAATAGTCAGACCAGTGTGGAAAAAGTTTTTGCAGAATCAAACTCCATGATTTCCTTGTAAAAAGTATCTACAGATAAGCTCCTTATCTTTAAGACTAGTATGTTGATTGACTGCGTTGTTCTCATTTTATCTTTTTATATGTTGTAACCCAACATTGTGCTTTCCTATTTTTGTCAATTCTTATCAAACCACTGCTTTCATTATTTCATTCTTAATGAATTTAACAGTCATTAAGAATCCATTGAGTTTCCATATTATATCGTTTAGGGATAAATTCTAATTTTCCTATAATCAATCAGGTTATGATTAGGGTTTAACTATTACTAACTTAAAGTACGTAGTTTTCATGTTGTCTCTATATTTAAATTGATCTTATTCTAATTTCAATTAAAAATTTGATGGCAAATATTAAAACTTGATTCTCACAAAAGTTCTTGGAAGATATACTAAACAAATTTCAACTGGGAGAGATTTATATTTCATTTTTTTTTTTGTGAAAATAAACGATTATAATAATTCAACATATTATTTTACAGAATGTTCCCATCAGTAATTATGGAGTAACTATCTCGAGTGTTGTTTTATTGAACTATCCCAGAATTTACTTTCTATACTAAACTATTTCCAGAATGACGATTAATAAAAGTACATAGACAAACAAACAAAAAAATGCTCTAAGTGAAAGAATATGGGTATTTATGAAATGTCATGAATAAATTAGGTTGCAAGGAATTTACAGTCAAGGACATCATCATTCGGCCAAAGCAAGCTTAGAATTTAGAAATAAAATCAACGATTTTGAACTAACCCTAAAAACAACAATCCATATTAATTTGATATAAAAATAATATGCTCTCCAATAATAAAAATAAAATCTTATTATTTCAGGAAATTTTTTTTCGATATTATTTGTATATTATTTATAGTTTTTCTGCTTAGTTTAACAGTTTAAAATAAAAAGTTTCAGTTTTATATACATATAAAACACAACTTCAAGCATTTCTTTACATAAAAAGGGTTGTTTTTTGTAAAATATTCCTTTTGTTAATAGAAGTGACTTCCATTGATCAGTTATTGAATTGAGTTGATTTTCTTACAATGGCTCACTTTACAACTATTGAAGTTCATTAAGAAATAGAAGAAATGTTGTAGATCGGAAATTCAGTAAAATTCGTGAATTACTTTTTGTGAAGAAGAGCCTAATAAGGAATCGCTGAGTTCTTGGAGCTATTTACTTTGGCTTAAACAACAATGGATGTTATTTTCTAAAAAAAAGACAAATATTTGATATGGATTTTGGCAAAAGAGACTGATGATAGGTTTACACAGTCAGCCTGTTCTTGGGTTTGTAGCAATATTGACACTTGTGAAGAGTAGGAAATATAATTTTCCATGTATTGTTTGTCTTTCCAAACGGTAGTAATGGGAAAATGTAGTAAACATGAGAATAATGCAAATCCAATATTACTTTTTTATAATTTCTCATTATTTTAACTGCTATCTATAATGGGACTGTTTTCATAGAAAACATATCCCGATTTTTACAGAAGTGTAGATTGTTAAAGGATTTCGAGTGATGTCTGTACTGTATGGATGTGCTTCTCTGTTATTAACACAAACAACTAATAACCTAATCTATATCCACCAAGCATTACTTTTCAGTGTTATCTTCATCTGATTGGATTTTGTTATTTATAGGCGCATCTTAAGGGCTGTTTTAATTAAAAGCTATCTTACTTATAACATTCTTCCCTCATTTTACTTCCAGCAATGGCTGGTTGACTCGAGATACTTTATTTAATTATTTTATAATAATCCTATCATAAATTATTCCCCAAATATATATGGGAGATAGATTACGGCAACCACTTTTAGTGAACGCACTAGTTGTTGAATTTGGGAAAGGAATGAAATTAACAAAATAGAAATCTTTATACAATAACTATTTCAATTATTATCGGAGAGTTATTAATGTTCCCATTATAAGAGAATCTTGAACAGCTAGATAATCATGGTGATCTTTCATTGCTATATACTTATACTTTACATAAAATAAATAGTAATCAAAAATATTCATTATAAAATATTTATATTTTATAATGAAAAACTTTAAGTTATATTTAATTTAAATTGTAGATATCAAGTTTCGTTGGCAAATAGACGGATTAAAACTTATATGCGTACATTCCTTTGTAGTGTCGTACTCCTTAACCCGCTAATGAAATGACAATATTTAAATACAACTTGAAATAAGAACTAGTTGGTTACATTAATTCATAGCATATTCTTGCGCTTACTACATAATAGAAGCTGCATGGAATCAGTTTTTGCGGTTTTTTTTTTTGTCCGTAACTAATTGATTTTGGACAGACCGATTGCAATGTTCTCGTAATTTGTAAAACTTCAGGTTAATTGGATCATTTGAGCCTTGAACCAAGTTTCCAGGATCAAACAGTAGAAGGAATTAACGATTCAAGCTTTACAAATTCAGATTTAATATTGCATTTTAATACTGCCTTCATATCTAATAAATGAAATTGTAGACACAGCCATATATTATGATGCTAGTGAGCAAAACATGCATTTGGCAGTGAGGATGCCTATGCTGACAGAAGGCCTTCATCAAGATAAGAAATGATGCGAATTATTCGAAGACTGGAAGTATTATCCAGGATCACGAGCATCACTTGAAACAGATGAGGAGACTGATACATTGATCCTGGCGTAATATGCGGAAGTCCACACGGAAGCAACAGGGCAATCGGACATCAATTAGGAATATCTCAGAAATCCGTCCTCCGTGTTTTCAGCGTTCGTCAGTTTCACCATCGCAGGCATTGGCATCCAGGATTGGAAGATCAGGATTATCCAGCCAGATAAACTTTTGCAATTGGATGTTAGCGATGTATGATGAACATCCAGATACAGTGGTGGTAAAAAAAATTGCATCACCCTCGCATTTTCACAACAATGGGATATGTGAGAAGTTTTGGTCGACCGATTAACGATGAATGTATGTGAAATTATGCAAAACTTATGAAATAAACATTTAACAGCAGGAATCCGATAATTGTTTACTTTATTTATGGAAATACAAGGCCAAAACTGTAACAAGTACAATGTGAAGTGCATTCACGTTGCCAAGTGGACGACGAAAAAGTAAGTAGAGGTTTTAATTGTAACACTCTTTCTGTTCAAAAATAAACAAAAGTAACATGGAAATGTTTGAACATCATAAAATATAACCTAATATTTTGTTGGTCCGCCTCTAGCTTTAATGACAGCTTGACATCTACGGGGCATTGAACGGATGACTGATTGAATGTATTCTTTACTGAGTTCATGGTGCCAGACACGAATTATTGATTCCCGGAGTTTTGCAAGTGATGTTGGCTTATGTTTCATCACTTCTACACCTATTCTATTCCAACAATTTTCGATCGGACTGAGATCGGGGCTGTTTCCGGGCCAAGGCAAACTGCTGACCCCATGCTCATTTTTCCATTTCTGAACCTGCGTGTGAGTTTATAGAAAAAAAAAATTACTTAACCCCATGTCAATTTAAGTCTAATGGCAGGATAAAGGTTTTTAAATTGTTACTTACCAGTTTTGTCCTATGGCACGGAGCAGAATCATCCTGGAAAATGACGTTTGGAACTGAAGTAAAGTGATCCCGGATAGTAGGAAGCAATTTCTCCTCCAAAATGCCAATATACACCTGAGCGTTTACTGTTCCTTGCACAAAGTGAAGCCCACCAACTCCTTGATCAGAAATACATCCTCAAACCATCTGGGATACGAGATGCTTGACTGTATGTTGAATGCAGTCGGGATGATATTCCTCTCCTTTGCGGCGTCTAACTGTGTGCTGTCCGTCGGACCCATGCAGATTGAATTTGGACTCGTCCGAAAACACAACTGATTTCCATTGATCGACAGTCCATCCTTGGTGAGCTTTTGCCCAGTCTAGACGCTGTTTCCTCATTTTTTTGGTCAACAATGGCTTCTTTCGTGGTCGACGTGCCACCAAACCCACACCACACAGTCGTTTTCATACAGTAGACGTGGATGCGTGAACACCCGATTCGTTTTCCCATGCTGTTCTAAGGTCTGTGGAAGATGATTGTCTGTTCCGAAGACTGAGTCGTATCAAATACCTGTCCTGCGCTGCGTTGGATATTCGTGGACGACCACTGCCACTCTTTCTTGATGTGCTTCCGGTGCTCTTTAGCTTATTCAGTAGTCCAACAACAGTCGATTGCGAACAGTTTATTTTTTTTGCTATGGAATGTGACGACAATCCTTCTTTGTCCAATGCAATGGCAACATTCTTCCTTCGTGGTGTCAGTTGAACGTATTTCGACATACTGCAACGCATAAGTCCAGATCGTAAATGAATGCGTCGAACATTCAACCGGTTTTTTTGTACAGATAGAAGGATGATGCAATCTTTCGCAATAGCTTGCGTCATGTACCGATGCCAATTCGCGTTATATGATGCAAGAACCGTTAAATATTTCATAATTACTTATAAATGCTAAAAAAGTATGGATTTCGCGGGTGATGCAATTTTTTTTACCAGCACTGTATAATATCGCATATGCTATGGCCTGATGAAAATTCAGAAGATTCACAAGAGATGGTGAATTTCCACAACCTTCATTATTGGAATGAGAAAAACCCACGGTGGCTTGGTGAGATAAATCCTCAGACTTAGGTGGCGCTTCAATGTGTGGTGTGGGATCATTGGGAACCCAGACTGTTGGATCTTTGTTCTACGATGGTACGCTGAATGCCCAGAGGTATGTGAACCTAATCGTGGGGGATCCAGTAGATCCAGTACATAGTCTTTAGGAAAACACACGAAAATCTGGTTACAATAAGATAGAGCCTCATTATGCCTCAAGTAGTCGACGATTTCTATAAGATCGCTTTCACAGTCGCTGGATAGGTCACCAAGGGCCCTTACAGTGGCCGGTGAAATCACCATATCTCTTCACTTTTTTTGTTTGTTTGGTTGTTTTTTTTTTTTTGTTTTGTTTTTTTTTTTGAAGGGATACGTGAAACATTACGTATACATTATATCAACTACTACACTACAGAATTTGCAACAAGACAACGCATAATGCTATGAAGTAATGGAATCACCGAAACTGTGCTGACATCAGTTCATAGATCTATTATCATATGTGTATGTTTGCGCATTGATATGAACCATTTTGAACACATTTTATGAAAGGTTTGAAATTCGGTTGAATTTGTTTCTTTCGATTTTAAGTTAAGTAAATTAAAACTATTTGTTTTTCTTGGAGTCAAAAGGGAAAAATAATTTCTGTGTTTGTTTTTCCAAAAATTAAAAGGGCCATTTATTTGACAATAACAATAAAAAAAATCATTAGAACTACATGATTTCGTTTAGAATCTGTCATCAAAGTCTTTATCATTCCTAAATAACGAAAAATTAGGGGGAAACTATTGCAAACATTACTTTATAAAGTGAAATATATTTGTAACTGAGCTTTTCAAATCAATATTACACAATATTACACTTCGAGGTTGCACTAATACATCCAATAAAATTAGAAATTCCTATCTGGAAGATTCCATGATTTAATGAGAGAGAATCACAGACTTACAATTGATTTTCATAAAAAACAGCCATTGATGTTTATTACAGAAAAAAAGCTTTAAAACTTCCAAAACTAAATAAACAAACTAAACTTAATAAATAAATGAAATAAGAGATAGAATATTGAAAGAAACAATTTATAGATGTGAAATTGTAAGGTAGCTATATCTAACAAATAGCTGTACATAATATCATGATAGTAATCAGTTCTAATGATTTTAGTGAATAAGAGGAACTGATAAAAACAATTGAAATTATTGATAAAAATCAATCAGAATTTCCCTACTAATTATGGAAAGAACTCTAATGAAATCAAAGATTATCGACAATTTCAGATACTATTTAAGAATTAGGAAATGATATACTGCGCTATTTTACATACGAAACACTGTCAAGAAACTTCTGGGAAAGGACACAACGTATGCTAAAAAAACTAACAGACAGATGAAACAGATTTTAATGGTTTCATCTATTGTCCAGGCATTTTGAGAGATTCGCCTTAACAAGGAACTGCTATTGAAGAATAAATCAGAAGAGGCAACCTACAATAGGCGTAAGGAAAAAATAGAAGAAAGAAATTGAACTCAGAAGAAAGAAATAATTGAGAGCAGATTCAAGTGTATCACTCGCCTGGCAGATTTAGTTTCTCCTTCTTGACCATTCGGCTACGCTCGAACGGCGCAGATGAAGCCATGGTTATGAATTATCCATCCGACTTGGAAGCAAGTTATAATAACACCTATGTAAATTTGACACTTTGATAATAAAGTGCGGACCTTCTATGTCAAGAACATAAAATAAAATGTTTCGAATAAAAGGAAATTAATAAACTTTACTTAACTTCACCAAAAATCTCTCTCCATTACAATATTTCATATGGCCTCACCGGTCTTTCTTCCTCAGGTAATTTACATAATAAAAACGGGAGAAGAAAATTTACCATAACTTCTTCCCAAAACTAAACAACAAACAATCGTGAATTAATAATTCCATTACAACAAACACAAAAAGCGTGATATGCTCCTTTTTCTTCTCCCGTTTATTATGTAAATTATCTGGAAAGAAAGGCCGGTGAGGCCATTCGAAATATTGTAATGGAGAGAGATTTTTTGGTGAAGTTAAGTAAAGTTTATTAATATAATATTATTTGTTTGTGATGCTTTGATATATAAAAGGAAATTATTTTCTTTTTATATACTTTATTTCAAAAAACGACTCAAATAATGCAGAATTAAAACTCCATTGTATTATCTTAGGGAAACTTCTAGAATTTTTAATAATTATTTTAGATATTTATGTAAAACAAATAAATTTGACTATAATCTTGTATTTGAAGTCAATTTGTCACGAGGAAGTAGAAATGCTCCTCAATAGATTTTTAATTTGTTGTGCGTGTGGAAAAGCTACAAGGTTAATGGATGTCCTGTATTTAAACAACGTATCAGTGTTAGATATTTCCAAGAATAAAACTTTATCATTCGTATAAATGTAAACAAAAGATAAATATTTGTGACAATTGAGTACAATTTACTGCGAGATATTAATTGATTCATTTCAGTTTTAAAATATTATAGAGTTTTTATTGTTTTTCATTTTTGTTTAAGAATGAACAATCCTTTCAAATTATTACCTTACAATAAATATTATCAGTTTTGATATAAGTAAGTGTGAAATTTTTTGAACAAAACATTAAGCGAAATTGTTGTAATGAATATCAACATTCTCTTATCATTTTATTTCCATTTAATTAATTTCTTGAATTTCTTTAAACTTCGCATTCATTGAAATGCTAGCGTTGTCCAGTGACGCTTCTTGGGTGGCGTTTTTATCTAGAAAGAAAACTTCCAAGCCAAGATGTTTCATTAGCTTTCGTTATTCTCAATCTAATTCTTTAATAAGATTCCCTTTAACCGATTAGATAGAAAAGAACTTACAATAGTTGGGAAATTCAATAAAGAAAATAATCAACCACATTTTCCAAGTAGCAACGTAAACACAAATTTACAAGATGATTCATATCTGTGATAGATTATTATTATTGCAGATTCATTCTTATTGTAAACATATATTAGTCATTCTTAGCATGATTAACAACATTGAAGCACAAAATTATCCGAATCTATTAAACTGTAAATATTGTTAAACTCAAGATATTAGTAAAAAAAACCTCAATTGCCTAGGATAAATAAAGCCTTTCCAGGCGGAAAAATTAGTTTGTGAGATTCTTTTAAGTAGACGCTGTATTTCCTCATTTTCTACATTCTACATTTTTAATTTTTTTTATTGTTAATTTGAGTCCAAAAATGCTGATTTTTATTTTTTAATTTTCCTCCAAATTTTTCTGCTTAATTATTTTTTTTTTTATTGTTTTGTTATTGAAGCGTGAGTTCTAAAAAGGTGAGGGACATGAAAAAGGATCCTGCTTTTCGATTACATTAGTGCGTGAATTAGGTCTTTAATTTGTTCCCCTCCTCCTATTGCTACTTCCATTGATTAATATACATTTTTACTCAATATTCAACATTTTTTTTTATTTTATATCTTGAGCTGTAGTTAATGAAACCGGAAGGAAAAGAATTACGTTCCCCGATAAATCAAAAAAAAAAAAAAAAAGCGAAACCCTTCGATCAGCTTTAATTAAATTAAATTAAATCCGTTTATAAGTCTGATATTTGAAAGGATCAATCAATCAAACATTCCTCAATTACTGAATTAGGCAACAATGTTACTTCAAAAAAATTACATTTTGTAATTACATTTTGTAATTATAATTATTATTATTATTATTATATATATATATATAAAATAACAAAATAGAAATGAAGAAAACTAATTCAGTTTGCTTCTATTTATTTTTCTGCAACTGAGATGGTCATGATACATTTAATCATGAAATAATCATTATCACATTGATAATACAGAAGAAATTATTAATTTCCTTTTCCTTAAGAACTCCTTTGTTAAATGATATAAGTTAACTGCAAAAGAAATTTATTTATTTATTGTCAATGATTTCTTAATCTCATTGAGTTACCAGTAATCTACAAAGGTGTGTCATTCAGTAAATTCAGATAAAATGAAATAATATTTACCAATGAAAGATTACAAAATTAAACATGTCTGCTTTCTCTTTTTTTTTTTTTTTTCCTTTTTTTTTTTTTTTTAATGGAAGAAAGAAAATAAATCATTTTTATCATTTCTATCAACAACAAAAAAGTATTTTTTCTTCATAAAAAAAAACAAACCTGTGAATCCTTTAGGTTTCTTAAAACTTTATATCATAAATGTTATTTTCTCTCTATAGCATTTTGCTTCTAAAACTTCTAAAGGCTTTCAGGCTGATCATCTGGTCATCAACTAGTGGCAGTTGGTCCAGAATCGTTGGAAGCCTACATTTTTACATTAGGAGCTAAATACTAAACTGAGATATGCACTTTGTCGAAGCTAGTAGTGACTCAACTTATTGACATAAAAGAAGCAATGAAATTGACTTATGCAATCCGTTTGTAGTCATTAATATTCGTTTTAGAATCTTGACTGAAGTTATTCAAAATGTGGAACTGAAAGAGATGTTAAACACGCAAGTTTTTCATTTTTTTTTTTTGTCAGAAGAAAAAAATAGCATGTTAACGATCATTGAATGCTAAGGAAAACAAAATTGAAACCGAGTTTTAAAGAAGTGTTTTATTTTATTTTTATTTTTTTACAGAGATTATTAATGCTATTTAAATTAGTACTGGCGTATACAAATGGATCTGAAGAGGGGCCCTGACCCTTCCAGCTCGAAATGAATAGAATTATTTTCTTTTCTTTTGTATTGGGGATGGAGGGGCTTGATATCCGGTTTGTTTGATTCTCTCCAAATTTTGAAGATGTTTGTTTTTTTAGTGGCCCCTAGGTTACAGCTTACCTGTAAAACATAGGGGACCACTCTTGCTTTTATGCTTGCTGGATGTCACACTCTGTAGTGGCCAAACGGTTAGAGATATTAGAATGAAACCTTCACCATTGTGTTCAGCATCAAAAAGTAGGTGACCACGTCCAAAAAATCAGACCTCTAGGACCACTCCCTGACCGAAAGTTGGGGAGTCAAAAGTGGTCGCTTCATTTAAAGAGGAAAACGGCGATAGACGTCCCCCCAATAACGGCCCTTCTGAACACATTCCGTTTATAAAATTGTGCATATTACATGGCCACTTTGCTTTTGACACTGTCTAAAAGCATTAATTTATCTTGTTATTTTTTGGTTATTGAGATTGGCTAAATCTTTTAATTTTTCTCTGCGATTCCGACCAAATATGCACCGATGACCAAATAATTTGAGCTTTGCAGTCGATAACATATTTTAAGTTGAACCATAAATTTTACAGAATAAATTTTACAGTCGTTTTGTTGTGATGTCCGCACAAAGAGATAAGTTGAATAATAAGATTTCGTAGGCTTAGTCAATTAGAAGACTTTGTTCAACCAGAAAAAGAAATTTCAAATATATTTCATTGTAAAATTGTATCTTTTGATCACTTTGACGATATTCTTCAAATAGAGTTTGAACAGAAAAGCGGTTCTCAATCGTTTCTGCGGTGACTCCTTTTCGTATGAATGGGAAAGTCAAAATATTGCTACGGCTTTTAAATAAACAGATCTGAAGGTTTATTTAAAAATGGTAGCAATTTTTGACTAAAATTTAGTGCGTTGCTTATTGGTGGACCAATTTAAAACCTAAGAACGAGACCCTCCTCCACCAACGCTTCTCTCTATCCGATGGATATCTAAAACTGATACTAGCTCAGCCATCCATAGCGAAATGACTGACCATTGGCAAATTTTAAGAAATCAGCGCAGCAACAGAGAACACTTTTGAGGGTCTGTGGAGACTAAACTAATCGCGTTCCTTTTGTAAATCAATAAACACTGAACTCTGAACTCTGAATGCGAATCCGCCAAGCCGTTTTAGCGTGATGCACATAAAGACAAATAGTGAAGTAGTAATCACGTGATCAGTCAATAGAAATAAACCTCTATTAAAACACTATAAAATAACAATTTCAATTGATAAAATGGACAAAAAAAATAGAGGAGGTTAATAATAGAAATGGGTAACACTAACACAATAACATTAGTAACTCAATAAATATTTCAATTTGAAAACTGAGTATAAGTAGATCTATTCTCATCGTGTAGTGGGGGTTGAAAGGGGAAGATCCATTTTGAAGACAAGGGAGAAGATCAAAATATCGTGATTATATTTTTCAGTTGTCCCCATAAAGAAGGATCGAAACAAATTTTAAAGAAATCAGGTTTTTACGAGCGATTTCGGGAATCATTTTTGAAGGATGGGAAGTGTCAAGACAAAAGGTAAATGTTTTCAGTTAGACCATAAATAAGCAATGTAACAAGTTACAATGGAAATCCATCAGAGAATAAAAATATACAATAATCAGTTACAGTCCGTTTTCGTTTACGAGAGCCTTCAGCGCTTTTGCGCATGCGTCAGGTCTCCTGCGATTTCTTCCAAATAGGGGCGAGGAAGATGGGATGTTTACTTTTTATAGTGTTAGTTTACTAGTAGCTGGGTTCTATTCTAATTTCTAATTCGGGAAAGAATTATGTAAAAAATAAATACTATTGCAGAAATAAAATATCTTTTTACAGGTACTAAAAGAAAAACAGGTCTTAGGAAAGTGTCCATCTCAGCGTATCATCCCTTTGCGGAGTAGAATCGTCTGTGTTGTTGTGGGTCTCGCATTTCAAAACGAACAGTACCTATTTAGTGTTGTTTTACTTTCAGATTTGATTCAACTGCATAAAGTTGTAACCAACAACTTCGGAACCCCTGATCTAAAGACAATTCTCTGTTTTTCATTATACCTGTGGGATTTTCAAATTTATAGTTAATTAGGTTCGTTTTTATGTAATTGTCAAAGCGCACAAAAGAACAAAGATACAATTCTGCGTAATTTTGATACACAATTGATAAGGTGGGTCAATGAACTTAATGGAATTAGGACTATAATAATATCTTTAAAGTAATCTAAACAATTAGGACAAAAAACGCAATTTCTAGTTCAACTTTACTGTTTTATTTTTTTTTTTTTTAAAAGTATGAAATCACTTGAAATTAATATCTAGTATTTATTTATATTCAAATATATGTAAAAAATAGATTACTCTACATTAGGATGATGTGAATTCAGATTTCAAGAGTTTCTAGTTAAATGGTGAAGATTAACAAAATAATCGAAGAACAATTCATTAGAATAGATATTTTTAGAACATACAATAATTCATATTCTACTTTAGTCACATTTAAAAGATTTATTTAAATATTTGAAAGAAAATTTCATTTGCTACTAAAACTGGAATCTTCCTTTTAATGAAAATAACCTTAAAATATGAACTTTCTACAAAGCTTTTATTATTTAACGAATCATCTGACAAATCTTTTAATCTCCCTTTCTTTAATACTAACAAATTTATGAACTAGAGAAAACTTTTATATTCGATTAACAAACACCGAGTAAGTTTGATCGGTAATACACGTCTCATCCCTTGTTCGTTCTGATGTCAACTTATTTCCTTAGTAGGCGATTATATTTTATCATAAGATTTTTAGCACTACAGGAATATAACATAATACAAAATATAATATTTTATTTTTTTACAAAAGTATGTAATGATTACAATTTTGACAGTCCAGTTGCCTTATGGGGAATCCTTTCGAGAAAACAAAAGAAGTCGAGACCAATAACAAATAAAAAGAAAACAGTAAGAATTATTTGAGAAGGAAAAAAAAGTAATAATCAACTAGAATCAAATTTTTAAACAAGTATTTTACAAAGGTACATTTACATTTTGGAGGGAAACAAATCTATTTTTTTATATTAAATACTGTATATAGGATATTTTACAATACACATTCCCAAAAATTTTAAATTTAGGGAGTAGGTATTTTATGTGAGTCTGATGGCCTGTCCAGATAGAGGAAGAGAGTAAAAAAAACCTGAGAAGAGAGTTATATTAATCTTCTGGTAGAAACTGTTCAATTTCTAGCACCTGTTGGATCATTATGTAACAATGTAATGAAGAATCGTCATCCTTGAGAAATCAGATAAGTTATTGAATCAGTAGCGCGCCTTGTTATGAATTTATAAATACTGATTGAAAAAGTTTAGACACAGTCACCCTTGGGGAGGGTTTAAATTTATAACCACTATCTCAAAATAGTTAATTATGCATTTAATTCGAGAAAGAATAACTTTGATGCATATTTCAAAAACTAAATGAAGAATATATACGTAGCCATTGATTTAGACGAATACGTGTATATTTCTACTGTATTTTTTTAGTTAAATTAGCCGTTCAGGCACAGTGTGGTCAAGATGATTACCTGGCATGAGGATGATACGCCTGAATCTGGGTTTGAATCCCGGAGCCCGAATGGCTGTCTTTCTTCTTATTATTTCGTCTGTTTCTGTGGGTATAATGTGAGCTGCCTCCTACTGTCTACCCTGGGCAACGATTCTACGGATAAATGACTAATAAATAATTAAAGAACTCTGGGCTCTTATTTATAAGTAAGCATTTAGTGGAGATGTCTTTTATATTGAATATATCTGAGTATATTGCACCATTTCTGTTGTTTCTTCTAAAACAGTTTGGTCCATTTTAGCAAAACCTTCAAATAAGGACAGGCAAGCTCTATTATATAACAATGGCCATAGTCAGCCGGAAGGAGAAGAATGAGACAAACACAGGAAAGAAAGGACATATCCAGGCCGGCCCCGGGATTCGAACCTAGATTCAGGCATATCAACCAAGTTAATAGACTACTCGTCTACTCCTGAAAGAGTCTTTCATTAAAAAGAAAATTATTCTAGCAATCTGTAGAATTTTGTAAACTACTTAAGTTCATGACACTGACGGAACAGGAGTTAATATCTAATGTTTACTTTCGATTTCAGAATAAATGACGCCATGAGGTAAATATTAATCAAAAACTAATTAATTGATAATTATAAATTCCATACTTACTTTTCATTTCCTCCCTTTTAATAGTCATATTATTAAAATTAACATATCTTCACACCAATTAAATATATAAAATATATTTAATGCAAGCGAATTTTCAGAAAGGATTTTGAGTCTTCCCTTTTTCAAGCCATAATCGTAAACAAAATAGGAATATGAGAACATAAAACTTGGTTAACAATTTGTAACATACAAACAAATCGAGCTTTGCCTTCATTACAAAAACATTAATTAACATTGTCAATTTTACCAAATCATCATCATCAGTGTTCTGTCGCAGACAGATCCAATGGCAAGCAGCAAATAAGGTCAGCAATGTCTCTTTCTCCAATTCGTTCTATCTCTTGCCTTCTCCTTCAGGCCTTGATATCCATTTGTAGTCATTAGGTCATCCAGGATCATCCTTCTGTTTCTTCCTCTTGGTCTCTTTCCTTCAATCTTCCCCTCTAATACTTTCTTCATGAGATTTTCACCTCTCAGCACATTTCCAATCCAATTCTTTTTTCTTCTTCTTATATTCTTTAATAAGCTTCTCTCTTCCCCTATTTTTTCCAGAACTTCATCATTAGTCATCTTGTCTGTCCATTTAATTTTCTCCATCCACCTCCACAGCCACATTTCAAGTGCTTCCAGCATCTCAGCATCTCTCTTCCTCAGAGTCCAAGTTTCCGAACCATACAAGGATATAATCCAAATGTAGCATTTTATAAATCTTTTCCTTAAATTTATATCCAAATTATTTGTAAATAGGTTACCAAATACAATTACTAAAACCTCAATAATTAATACACTAATTCCTCAAATTTTATAATTTTGTTAGAATTTAAATTAAACAAATCCTTAGCTAGATTGACAAATTTTTTACCGACCTCATTGCCTTCATTCCTGTTTAAATTCCTCATGGTTTCATTTCATAATCAGGGTGTAATCTTATAGATTAATCTTTTTACTAGTGACTTGTTTAATATTCTTCTTTTTTTCAATGAAATTCTAATAGAAATGTAATTCTTAACTCCATGTAATTGATCCTTAACCAATTTATTTGATAAAACTGCCTTTTCTTTGATATTATCGGTGTTCAAGGTTTTGATTAACATGGGATTGTATATTTTAAATGTTTTTGGAATCCATGCTTCCAATACGCCTGAACTTAAAAACTCTTTATGTCCCTCCCATTTTGCCAGCTTCGAAACTAAACGTTGATGTTGAATCAACAAAATTATGAAATTTGAGGAATTAGCGTTTTAGTTATTAGGTTTGAGGTTTAAGTAATTGTATTTGGTAACATTGACAATGTTAATTGATGTTTTTGTAATGAAGACAAAGCTCGATTTGTTTGTATGTTACAAATTGCTAACCAAGTTTTATATTCTCCTATTCCTATTTTGTTTACGATTATGGCTTGAAAAAGGGAAGACTCAAAATACTTTCTGAAAATTCGCTTGAATTAAAATATATTTTATATATTTAATTGGTGTGAAGATATGTTAATTTTAATAATTAATTGATAATTGTTTGTTCATCATAAATAATCTTTTTCAATTTCTATAAGCCCTGAAACATTTAAAGTTCATAATCAAGAGATAATGAATAGTAGTTCGTTGTTTCGTATTCGAAAATACGATGAAAAGAAAAGAAAACTGGAATCATACTAATCAACGACTAATGTAATTAACAGATTTTGTAATTTCCCGTTATTTTCATGTGTTAAAACGGGTCTCCTTCTGTAGAATATTGGTTCTGTGATTGTGAGTCTTTTAACTATTATATTAATGTTACTTGTGTTAATTTATCAAATCATTTCGAATTTCTGGAACCAAATGACTCAATTCAAGGTTATTTTATTTTACGAGTGAATTTAGAAAACAATAGCTAAAGCAATAAGGATCATCAGAGGATCAAGATAAAACACTCAGTAAGGATTAACCAGACTAGAAATATTTCTCTATTCTGAAGGATATAATAGCACTATTTTATTTAATACAAAATAGGAATTAGTCGAGATCTTCTCATTCATAATTCTTGTGTTTTTTATTTTCTTCTGATAGAATTTAAATTTGTTCTTTGAGTAAAGTAATGCAATGAATAAACATTTCTAAACTATTCTGAGATTATAATTGTCAGAGTGTTTATCTCGTAATGTTACCGTAGTAAAAAAATACTGGTTAATCAAGACATCCGACGTAATAAACCTACGTTTGGCTTATGGACGCATTCAATTAATTGTGATAATTAATTTAAATTTTAAATTTCTACGAAAATATGATTAGAGTAAAATTTTACATTTTAAAACAAATTAAAGGAACTGTAATTTCGAAACAAATCACTGAAAAGACATTTGATAAAGTTACCAGGAATAATACTGATTAATTACGAACGTTTGTGGATATCCAAAACATCTAACTGAAAGTAGTACAGTATAACTATTCTACAAGGAGATTCAAATTATGCTCAACATACGACTATTTTTGAGATTAGAAGTTTTTATTAATGGACTTGATTAAGACTTTTATTAATAGTCTTTATTAATAGATAATAGAGAAAAAGCACATGTATGTGGGTTAGAAAATGTTGGTTAGATGTGAAAGTGTTGTTTAAAAATTAAATGGTGATTAAATGATATTTATAAAGGAAATAAATAATTTACAAAGGAAATAAAGGAAATAAATAATTAGTGTAAATGATAACAATACCTATGTGTATTGTATGTGGCTTAAAAGATTCACAAGGCTTTTAAAAGAAGACAAGGAAATGGACGAGTTAGCAGGAATCTTAACTTCTACAAGAAATTAAGAACATGTTAACAATTAAAATTTTGTGTGTGGGTGTATTGTATGGATGAAGGACCACCTAAATTATACCACTGCGATAAAAATTAAAGGGTATTTGTCACAAGACATTAAAGCTTTACAATTATTAAACTTTGCAAATTAAATAATTAATTTAGATGGTCCTCAATAAACAACATTCAATAGAATCGTAAGAAACTAAATCTTGTACAATGCTAATTTTTTTGGTTTGTAGAACAAGTAACTACAAGTTACTAACTAACTAACTTACAAGTTTTTAGTTATCGTAATCTCGTAAACTTAGATTACACCAATAAAGTTTTAAAAATGATATTTCAAATTGAAACACTCATCTGTCCATCTGAGATTACGATAACTAAAAACTTACTTGTTCTACAAACCAAAAAAGTCAGTATTATAGAATATTTAGTTTCTTAAGATTCTATTGAATTTTGTTTATTGAGGACCATCTAAATTAACTACCTGAATATTTAGCCAAATGCCGTGCCGGCGTGGTCTAGTGGATTAGACGGTGGTCACCCATGAGGCTGATAGGCCGGCACCTGAGTTCGAATCCCGGCGTTGGCTTGGACGTTTACTTTCTTTCCTGTGTTTGTCTTCTTCCGCCGTCTATGGCAATGAAGAATTGTGAAAATTTAAAATAAATAACAACAATCTCGCCATTTTTACCATTGTAGGGTGAGAGTGAGAAATCCAGAAGGATAAAAGCTCACGTGGGGTGTGCCCACGGCCCTATGCCAAATAAAAAAAATAAATTAGCATAAAGAATTTATTTAAATGTGTGATAGCTGTTTAAAAGGGAAGATGTCATGCTCTACTTTTCCAAATAAATTGAAAACATAAATAATGTTTTCAAACACAATAAATAATGTAGTCAGTTAACTCTTAATTTATGTGGACACATGCAAAATTCCAAAAAGGGCAATTCTTACTTGTTACTGTAATTGATATGAAATTTCTGCTGCAGCGCAAAATACATAAAAGAAACAAAATTAAGAGTCGAAAAAGAATATATTTAAAATGCGAGATTTCAACATTAAGTCAAAACTAAGAGAGCATTCTAACTCAAACAGTGCTTCTTCTACACTAACAAATGCAAAGCAGGTGTGTTACAAAGGTCATTTCACAGAAATATGGAGAACATTCTGATGAAGCTTTTGCAGCACTAATGAAACAAGCAATTCTTTATTCTTCTTACTAATGCACATCACTATGAAATTAAGACATCTTTTTTCACTAAGGATAAACAAGACGAATGAGTTAATTTGAAGAATTTGAAAATGATTAATCTTTAGAGCAAACAAAGGGTTTAAATGGAATCAAAGCAATCTGTTCATTCTTGGAGCAAATAAAGTAAATTTAAATATGGTTTCAAAGGAATTAAGAAGACTCAATTTCTAGGTGAAACCGAAGATGCCAAAGACAATTAGTTTGTAGCTGTGTACGTAGATGATCACCAGTAAAAATACAAGTATCTGGGTAAAACGATTGTATAAGAAATACAAGGTATTTTTCTTGAAATTTTGAATTGTTATTTTAGAATTTACATAGAACGAGATTAAAAAGACATATTTCATCATCATATAACTTACTTTCAAAAGATTTAAGAAGTTCAGAATAGAGATGCAAAGACCATAAGATCTTGATTACAAGACGTTATTATTAGGTCAGTGAGTATTTTCAGTTTAGTACTTTCACACAAGTTTATTTAACACTTTAACGGAACAAATCCGAATGTTTCTGTATCAACTTCAATACCTGGAGAAAAAAAGGCCCATATAAAAAGGAGGATTTTAAAATATTTCAAAGATTTACAGAACTTGGAAATCCTAAAGAGTTTCTTGACAATCAACATTTTGGATATAAGGATTCTGATTGGATTGAGGACACAACGGATGCAATAGTGCTTAGCAATTGTTAGTAATCACAATTATAAAAGTTGTCAGCAGTTGTGTGCTATAATATCTTTAACTGAAGATGAGCTTGAATTATCAGTAGAATCCTTAACATTGGACATACTAATAAAAGATTTCAAAATTAAAGAAAAGTACTTGTTTCACGTTCGAAGGTAACCAGACATTAAAGTGTTAAAATATGAAAACATAAGTCAAAGAACGACACTAAATACCACTTTGATTATAAAGTGGACAGATGGCATTTAAATATTGTTCAATAACAATAAGTTCTAAGAAAATCTGTTGATAAAATAACTTGAACAAAAGCAACTTTTATAAGACATAATTAAGATGTTTAAACATTCGGAGTTTGTATTGCAATGTTTACAAAGTGATTTAATATCAGAAAACTCCAACTTATTACCATTGCATCATCTTGAGAACTTATAAAATTAACCTTTTAAATAAATTCTGATTATTTTGAAAATTTTTAAGTTTAGCAATTGTTAACTTTAACAAATAATAAAGAACAGTAAATTTTTGAATAGGAATTGAGATGTTCATCAGCAAAACCAGAAAAAAGTGGTCATAAACTATGGCTGGACATATTCTACAATAAAAGACTACGACATAGTTGTAGATTTTTTGTTTTTTTCTAATATTTATTTAGATGATGTCCTTCAAAGAATGAGGAGAATATGAAAACCTATGATTATTTCATTGGAATAATTAGATTAACATTCTATTAACATTTATTTTCTAATTATGAAATTTTAATAGTAACTCTGTAAAAGAACATAAAAAAACAAAACAGTCTTATCAGTTAAATAGAACCGATCAACTAAGTAACTTAAAAAATGTTATATGGGTTAGCATTTGAGTAATTTTATTAAAATAAGATTACAGACATTTCTTCGGTAAAATGCCTATTAGAACGAAAATACAAACTTTCTACACAATATATAAAATATTTCGGTCAGTTTAGGCTGCGAGTGACTTATGACTAAGATACGACACCCGCGCTATTCCGTCTGATATAAAGTTATTAAAGAAAGAACCAAAGAAAATGAATTAATTTCGATTTTTTTATTACATTTATGTTTTTTGGTTATTGTGATGCTTCACAAAAAAAAAAGCCTTCAAACATCAAGAAATTGATTTAAGGCAAATTGAAGTGACAGTTTCTTTAGGAATTTTTATTTTTCATTTCCATGGGAAGCCAATGCCGGGTTTGATTCTTTTCTACCTTTGAAATTAAATTCCGATTCTTGTATAAATGAAAATTAAGGAATGCTTTACTTATAATCTTGGAATCCACATAATCTCTTATCAATTTGATAAAATGATTTACGATTGCTTCTCATGCTATGATATAATTTTAATATTAACAGAGAAAGAATGCACAAAACAAAATTAGAACATCGAAAAAGCATAAAGATAATGATTGTTTCCGCTTTATGCGGTGGGTGTATTTCCATTGACAGTTAATACTTCACTGCAAGCTTAATTGTCGTGTTTTCTACATCAATTCTTATTTAAAATTATTATATTATTTCTAACTATTTTTTGTAGTTTATATAAATTCTAATATTCAAGTTTTGTAGATATACGTTTGTATGCTAAAAAAATAAAGCTTGGCAGAGTTCGATATCTCCCCTGACCTACACCCTCTCCCCGAGCCACACCGTTGCATCTTAAAAAAGAAAAACAATCCAGCATTTTCCAGCGTTTCTATTTTTGGTTGATAATTTCTAGCTTAAAAATATCAGAAAATAACGAAGAGTAAATTTAAACGTGTGCAGTATGCTGTATGATTAAAAACTGATAAAAAGTGCTTTAAAAATCACACTAAAATTAACACAACAAACAGGGTGCACGTTGCCGAAGATCACTGATTGATAAAAATGTAATGCGTGTCCTGTTTTTTAAGCATGTGCTACTGTTGAATAATTAAAGTTACCAGTTCTTATAGCCTTAGCATGTTCCTGCAGGCGTACAGCTAGGGGGTGCTTGGATTCGCCGATGTGCAGACAGGTTTCTCCGATGCATTGAATACGTAGATACAGTTTTTTTTTTTGTTTGTTTGTCAGTTTGC
Source organism: Thereuonema tuberculata (assembly GCA_023159025.1). Classification (NCBI taxonomy): domain Eukaryota; kingdom Metazoa; phylum Arthropoda; class Chilopoda; order Scutigeromorpha; family Scutigeridae; genus Thereuonema; species Thereuonema tuberculata. The sequence continues at coordinate 3,984,958 of JAFIDM010014012.1, forward strand.
GAAGTAGCGTTAATATTTTATTCTTGTTAACCAATTGTCTGATAGTTTTTTTGCCGTGACCATGATATTGTAAGGTTTTAATTGGTGTTTGATATGAGAGAACATATCCGAGTGGTACGGTATGGATAAATATGCTATCGGTTCATTACTCGCCTTCGGTTTGTTAGGATTATATATTTTCATCATGGATTGTCTGATGGTGTTCATGATGGAATTCCGCGGGTACCCGTTCTTAATGGCCATCTTGATGATATTGATAATCTTCTGCTAAATTCTCATTAGAAGAGAGATGAAAAGCTCTATTTACAACATAAATAAAACATTTCTTTTGTGGCTAATGGGCACTTGAGCTCGGAAACTTAACATGATTCGCGAGTGTGTTGGTTTTGGTACACCGACGTTGTTAGTTTCTTGTTTGTTCTTGCAAATCCAAACGACCAGAAAAACTATTGATCCCTGCTGTTCCTCCTCTATAGTGAATGTAATCTCGTATATATATAATCTCATTGAAGACTTTGATGCAAGAGTTCTTATGTGTTATTAGGAATAAGTCATCCATGTATCCTCGGTAAAACATGACCTCTGATGAGCTGCTTATCACACTCATGGTTTCTGTGTCAATATAGTCATTAAAATCTCTGCAATTAAGGCGGAGGATGTTAGACACACCACACTCCTGCTGTACACCATGTTTGCTGTATTAATTTTAGTGTGTTTTTTTACTTTAATTTAAATTAAATTAAATTTCTAATCTTATCAGAAAATAATTTTGGTTCAGTCATCTCGTAGGCTTAATTGCTCCAGGACTTGTGGTTCAAGTGATAAATACAAGCGCAATCGTTACAAAACAGAACAGTCAGATGTCGAATCGTTGATAGACCAATCCGTGTATCATTCAAACACGACTGTCAATAATATTATGAAAGGGCAAATAGCAATGACATCAACTTTAACCGACAAGTATTTGATACGCTTCAGATTAACGAACCTTGTACGATCCGTGAGAAAATTTCCCATGTAAGTCTAATCTATCAAACCTTATTCTTTTCAGGTCCAATATCCGTGGTTCTTTTGACTGCTTATTCCTGTCGTTTGGTAACTCTTATTGGTGGACTGCTGCTTTCTTTAGGATTAATTTCATCTTTTTTTGTAACAAATCTAGAAGTGCTTTATGTTACTTACGGATTTCTTGGAGGTAAGCGAAAATCTTTTCGGTGCTTTTTTATTTTTCAGGTGTCGTGGGGAAAGGCTACAAAACGTAAGTAATCTGCCTGCTGAAAGGCAGCAGTGAAAGCTTCTAAAGAGAGATAAGTATAATTGGAGAGGATAGGATATCATGCCGAATGAGAAGATAAATTCTCCTTCCTTCTCCATCAGTTCGTTGATGGCTCAGCAATGAATAATAATGAAGTATCAATTTCCAAAAGAAAAATTTCCGAAAGACACACACACAGACTTGATGATAGGAGTAAAACAGGGCCTTAATATCGGTGATGTTGAACGAAGTCCTCTAAAGTTCTGTAGATGAAGCCATGGTTGATATTAAAATTAAAAATTAGATATTAGTGTGGAGGCGGTGGTGCTGGCCCCAAATGTAAAAGGAATGTCCCCCATATCTACCTCACAAAACTCTCGTACCGAGAGAAATGTCTCCAGTGGCGAAGAGAAGGTGAACGTGAACGTGAATTTGAGTAAATAAGAGGATTGAGTTGGGGTACGGATGGTCTACTCTGTGAAACGTTTAGCCCAGCTGGAGTGACAGCTGGACCCGAAGATACTGGCAAAGACAAAACTATTAATTGTGAAGTAGACTGTGTTAGAACTTGTGCGGAACTTGTGTAATATTAAGAAGTGGCGAAGGTTTTAATGATTATCAGAGAAAGACTCGTGCGGAGGACACCGTGATATCAGTCTGACAGGAGATAGAAGCGGTAGGCTTCAAATGAACAAGAGATGCAAAGGTCTGTGGTGCAATTCTCTTCTTAAGAATATTTTTCGGGATACGACAAAGAAAACAGACGATCTGTATCTGTTTTTCTTACTTCCAATGAGGGACACATTCTGGAGTTCACTGGATGATAATCGAAACAATTGGTACATTTTGTAGGTAAAGTACAAGGGTCTGTAATATGTTAAAGTTCTCCGTACTTGTATCCTTGGCTCTACATGCAGCTGATCCATGGTCATATCGCTGATAGATGTAACATCTCAACAGGTTAAGATTCTGTATAGGGTCTTAGGTTACAGTTAAGGTATTCAGCTTTTACAGCCTTTGGTATAGTTCAAAATTTGGTAGATCAAAATTATTGTGAGCGTTGAACCTCTTTTTTGTCTCGACAAATGTATAAGCGTTTTACCGCAATCACACCTGAGATTTAACTCTCAAGCAGTTCGTCATCACTTACACCATCTAGATCCTGCTCGAAATTTGACATCTCTTGAAGAATTAAGAGCCTGTGCTTCGTTATAGATATGGCAATGGTAGCCAGTGTTGTCATCTCCAATATCTGCTCAGCTGCTCGAGAAGATGATAACTAGAGCAGCAAATCACCAGATCTGAGCTTCTTGGTTGATTTGATTGTTGATGTTACTTCAAATAAAGCTTTGGAAATTAAAAATGGAGACAAGGTTTCCAAAGGTTTATCAGTTAAGGATTGCAATATGATAAAGATAGCTGTAGTGATTGTTTTATTAGTTAATAGGAGTAAGTGGCTGGTGTAGGAATTGCTTCCCAATGTTGAAAAGTTTGAAAAATCCAAAAGAAAAGAAGAGAAAAATTCTGAGTTTAGGATCTCTACACAGTACGGAGCCCAACGAGATGTCATGAATGCCGAAAAAATCTTTCAAGGCAACACCAGAGATAGTTTCACAAGAGGGAAGATCCGAGATCCCGAGACTATTTGGTTGACGGCTCAGACTAGTCAAAAACTACTACCGAAGTAGCAAGAGGTAACTAGCCAATTGATTTCTGGGGTCCACTTCGAGACCTCCCGTTTATCAGAAGCAATAGCCTAAGCAGCATCCCTTTCCTAGGACACCGGTCTCCATGCACGGCAAACACATGGGCAGGCGTTTAGGACTCATGTAGACTATCTTACGGAAAAAGCACTCAACCTTGGTCCCCTCATCACATACAGGAACCGCATCAAGGGAATCTATTTTAAGCTCAACTAATAAAATCTTATAATAATTTTTTGCATTTCCATTTTGCTAGATATGTAACTATCAATCAAATATTTAGGTTAAAGCAATCATAAAACATAATTAAAATAATAATTCTGCTTCGTAATAAACATATTATAAACTTTTATTTTGCATGAGGTGTCCCAAATTTTTTTCACTGGATTATGATATATCCTTTTAACATCTCCAATATTGAGATGTTAAAGTAAATCCCGCATCTGCTTTGAAGGCATCTTAAATAACACAATAATTCTTGTCGCTGAAATTTATAGACCGTTACTTTACTTTCTCTATAAATTACATTAATTACGAAAGCGACATGTGAATCCTTTTTTTTTCTAATCTATATAATCATTTTAGTTTTTAAAACTTATATATAAAGCATTAATAATACTAAATATCCATGTCCTTATTATAATGGAAATTCATGTTCATATAAAATTATTTAACGTGCAGCATTAATGTCTTAATTAAAATTGGACCATGAAGCACATTTGTCACAACACACATAAACAATTTCACATTTAAAATAACAATGATGTTATTATTTTGAATATGAAATTGTTTATATGTGTTGTGACAAATGTGCTTCGTGACCCAATTTTAATTAAAAAGCTCACGTTGTTACCCCTAAAACAAATTTAAGTTGTGATTGAGTGTCTGTTCAAAAGTTGTCACTGAGAATCTTGTTTGCACAATAACTCCAAAAGTAACCAAGCTTCATATTTAAAAGTTTAGTGTTATTATCAAGATATGATTAGATTTTGAAATAGATAGACCCACTTTCATACCAAATTGCCCTTAAGTGATTCAAAGAATAATGAGATGATTTACATTGTATTCCATAATTAAAAGTTTCACTTTAATGTCTAAAATAATTTCTTATTAAATTTTGTTGACTGAAGTTTTTTGAACAGAATTTGTAATGTTTTTAGGTAAGAGAATTGTTAATGGGGTATTTCAGAGGCTAAAAATAACAATTAAAAAGAATCAAAATATTGTTATGACTCGTTCGTTCAATATAGAAATGTATTCCTAGAAATATCCAATATTCTAAAGAATATTTGAAAATGAATTACTAACTTACATTTAATTGAATGGACATGTTCTGTAAAGTTGTGTAAATTATTAGAAAATTGTTTCAATGAGATAATGAAAGAAACATTATTGGACAGTCCCTGAAATCAATATTTCACATGATAATTTTGATCATGACAACCAAACATCAACTATACTAGTGAGACGATTTCATTGCAGCGAACATTTTAACGTGTTTAGAATAATTGCAGCAGGCTAAGTCCAAAATTGATGCCAGAAAATTCCTATCATATAAAAAAAAAATACCGATATTTTGTTATTTAAATTTTCATGTTTATGCGATTTCTTAGGGAAAGGAAAAAGAAAAACTTTCACAATAAAAATTAACAACGTTTACATTGATTTTAATGATTTTGCAAAAGAGTTAAAAGTGAAATTCTAACATTTGTGCTATTTGTATTGAAGGTTTTCAGTAAATAAAAATAAGTAAAAAGTATTTCTGTTTTAATAAAATGTATCTGGAAACTATGAATATTATTGTTACTCTTTTGTGTCATTCGTCGAACATTTCTTATAATGGATATTATGCTCACATTTACATTTTATATTAGTTACTATGCGCAAGAACGTCTTCTTCATGTATCTGCTACAAGGTTCATATTAACGCTTCTTTACCTTCAATTCAAGGTAAAGAAACATTTTCTTTATGCCATTATTGCTATAGCGTTGCTTTATGATTGCTTTAGCGTTGTAATCAGTTAATGAATGGCCATTAGAATTGATCTCGGAAATTGTTACATATTTGCAAGTAAACTTTTGAAAATACTGATGCAATTTCTTGCATGACTAAAGGTTAAAACAGATTTTATTTTCGGATTCAGCATCAAAAGTATACAAATTACTTCAGGCAATGATCATGAAGTTAATTCACAGTTGTTTTCTGCTAACTTTTAGTGATCTGGTGGGATTTCAAGTTCTAAGTGCTTTATTAAAGATCTAAGATTTTTAACAATTGTCATCTGTAGATAACTCCCAAGTAGATATAAAAATAAAAAGCTTTAATAACAACCCTTTGTTTCTTCCAGGTATTGGTGCAGGTCTCTCATTGTATCCAGGTCCTGTGCTACTCAATCACTACTTTGGTAAGCGACGTGGAGCTGCCAATGTCATGTGCTTAGTTGGAGGTTCAGTGCTTCAATTAGGAATGCCTTCCCTAATATACAGTCTCCTACATAGGTATCTGTTCCGAGGTGCACTTCTTATACTAGGGGCAATGGCACTCCATATGCTTATTGCTGCAATGCTCTATCGACCCAGAGGAAGAGATAAAAGAGGCCTACAACCACATCAGGGTCGATACAAACCCCTTCACATTTCTTCGAAGAAAAAAAGTAATACAAAGAGAAAAAAGAAGAAAAAACGCCGCAAATCCTCTGCTGGTGATGTAGACAATCCACGCTCTTGGCAAAATCCTTCGGAAAAGCTAGTCATACCACCGAGACGTCGAACACGAACCATCAGCACAGACTCTTTCCGCATGCTACCAGACATCCCAGAAGAACAAGAGCCAACAGGTGAGGAAGGTAACGAGGCCTTGGATTCTAATGGCGAAGAGATGTACTCCGTTACGACACCACTACAGACAAACGAAACCATAAATCGACTTCATTCAACTAGTACTGTATCTTTACCACAACAACACGTAATGAACCCTCCTCTGCGCTCAAAGCAGCGCTCATATAGTCTTAATGCTCTGGGTACATCACCCTCCACAAAATCCCCAGAGCCAGATGACGACCCCCACGCCACAGCGATAGGGATATTTGGTAATCCTTTAGATATTCCTACCAAAGATAGGACAAGTTTATTGTGCACTGCTCAAAATCTTCTATGGAACGAACCAAAACGACTACTGGGTGATCCTATTTGGATCATTCTCTCTTTATCCATAGCTTTATTTATGCTCGTGTTCCCTAATGTCATCCTCTACCTTCCTTTACACGCCTTGCGTCTTAAAATGAAACCAAAACATGTGGCAGCGTTGCTCTCCTTTGGTGTGTTTGCCGATCTTGCAGGAAGAGTCTTCATGCCCTGGCTCTCCAAGAAATGGAGATTAAAACCAAAATCTCTGTACTGTATCATGGAAATCATTTCTACTTTTACATTATTTGGTGAGTAACTTTCTTCCAGTTTTTATTAATTAAGGATGAATTCTAAAGTTAAATAGCCATTAATATATAAAGACCCTTAATAAGTATCTTTTGAATTCAGAATTTTTACAAACTTATCCGAAATTCTGACTGTTTTGCCTAGATTTTTGTTTTTGCATTTTAATTTCCTTTTCGTTTATTCGACTTTAGTAAGAGAAAGTAGAATAACTTTCTTCCAAAAACGATCAAGAAAATAACAATTTTCTGGTCCTTTCATTTTCTTTCTTTTTTTTTTTTTTGGCTAGTTAAAAACACATCTCTGCCAAAAAATTTAAATTTGAATCTTAAAATTTGAATGTAAAAAATATATGCATTTACCATTATGTAAGTTAAAATTCTGTTATGTAATGTATTCTAAACTGCATGTCTATCTATCTACGTTATACTTGAAAGATAGATAGATAGATAGATAGATAGATAGATAGATAGATAGATAGATAGATACTATTTTGTCAAAAGATTTGGATATTAACCCTTGAAAGTCAGAAATGAGTCTTGATGTTTGTATGAAAAGAAGCAAACAGTATAAATCTGAAGAAGCGTCAGATATCATGAAGGCCAGAAAAAGTCGTTTGAAAAAAAGCCTCTTCCAAAAATAGATTTGATTATTGGGTGCCCTATTCACCATGTGTTGAACTCAACACCATTGCTGATAATTTGAACACCTCAGTGACTGATATTAAAACCGGAAAAAAAAATAATAAAGTAAAAAGACAATCCAGATGAAAACTCATTATTGTGCACAGATGAGGCTGATAAAATCATTCGTGAAGACATCTTTAGAAAATGTACGATCGGAATAAGTGGTACACAGTAGGCAAGGATGCTGTGACGTAAATTCACGCAAGTAGATTTTTCTTTGGAAGCATCGTTTGGAATGATACATTGTCCATGGTTGTAATGTGAAGAAGCGAATCAATGATCAGAATCTTCTGGTCGAGGTTAGGACAACTTATAATCATCAGTTTTAGAAAATGGTTAAATACTGTTTATTTATCAAATAAAGAGCCTATCCGAGATTAATTCTCCACTAGACGACCCTAGGGTTCCCTCAGCCGTCAATAAAATGGGAACAGCTGGTGGGTGAGCTTTGGGTTGCCCACCCACATGCTCAACTTGTCCCGAATGACCAAAGCAACCACCTCTGAATTCAGAACAACTTTATCTAAACCTACAGTCTATATCAATTTCAGACACCCCTTATAAAATGGTGCACTATATCTTTACGTCTTCTAGAATACATGATCCTAAATGATGAAACCACCTCATTTCATGGCGATCTTAATCAACTCCAAGCAAGCACAAAATGGATTATGATTCATTGTTAGATATTAGCAGAATCTCCTTGACGACGGTCAGAGTTATGGAAAAACACGAAGAAATTGTCCAATACTATATAATTGCTTGTCCATAAACAAACTAAATTAAGAAGATCCATTCCCTCGATCAAAGTTATTGGGAGGAAGACCAGCCCCAGTTAATGGACGTACTGATTGTTTGAGTCTAATATTTCTAAGGAAAAATGGGTTCAAAGTGATCCGAATGTTTCAAAGACATATTTTTTTAAATACATTTATTTCCTGCTGAGAGACTGCATAAAATTTTACATAAATATATTTATTAAAATAAGTTTGGGTTACCTCCTACAATATTTTCTTCTTGGAATATAAAAAAGTAATTACTGGACTAATGGAATTCAACTTTCTTCGACGTTGCATTGAATTTTGATGAGCAGAGAACAAATCTATTATTAGCAGATTATGAATTTTTTTTTCGTCTAAAATACCTATAATTCAGAAGCTTTTAATCCCAATGTAACAACTATTCCTTCGGCTCCAAGTAAAAGGTTATGATTTCCTATAGATTTTCGAAGAGATAAATTTAGTAATGAGAGAAACGACGTCATAAATGCTTACGATTTTCAGTCTTTCACTTCTTGTAAATAAATTACCAATAAAACTCATTTTTAATTCTTAACTTTTAGTTAAATCAGTATCTTAATTTTTCTTTTTCGTTTGAATAATTTTCCAATCTGTTAAATAAGTTTTGAAAAAAAAAAGTACAACAAAAAGAAATTAACATACGAGGTAAATAATTCCAACTACATTAAATTCAAGTTTCTATAATAATTTTGGAATGGATTAATAATTTTTGTAATCAGCTTCAAAGATGGAAAAGGACCTTTATCAAATAACTAATGCAATCACAAATTCATAAACAATAAGACTCAATAACTTTTTTCTTTTTTAAAATATAAGAAGACGGAAACAATTGTGAACAAATTTGTGCTTTCTTGACATGATAAATAAAAAACACCGAATTTTACTGTTTTCAAAAAAATTTTTGCATGGACTTTAACAGAAAGAGTTTATAAAATGATGTTGATTTCTTATCCTACTCACATTGAATAAAAAGATCAAGATTAAGAGCAATTGGTTATTTACTCTTAGTTTGAATTTATTAGAATCATGATATGTTTAGGTGTCTTATTTTGATTTATATGCATTATTGTTTTTTTAATGAAAACGTTTGAATTATATTTCTATTTAATTATTTTCTCTTTATTCATTTGTAGGTTTTGCCAATGAAGAAGTCAGTTTCTTTGTATTATCTATTTGCTGCATTTTATTCGGTTTAGCATCTGGTGCTTGTGTTGTTATTGTATCACCAATGGTCTATGAATATCTGGGAGCAGATAAACTCCCAGCAGCACTCATGTTTTCTAGAATGTTGCAAGGAATTGTATTTCTCATAGGAGCACCTTGCATTGGTAAGTTTCTAACGTACGACCGTTGGGTAATTATTATTTTTTTTTTTTTTAATTTTGAATTACTTAATTTTTTACCAAAGCTTTAGAATATAAAAGTAATTAGTGGGATAAGACTATAAACTCCTAGCGCTAATTACACTATATAAAAAAAATATAAAATTTTAACTTTACTCTTTTCAAAACATTATCCATTTTATATTTTTAATATTTTTTTTTTAAATTTATAGGGTTATACTTTTTAATTCGTATCTGAAGGTGCACAAAACGGCAGTCACAGATTGCCAATGAAAGAGAATTAAGAGTTGTTTTGGCTTTTGTTAAATTTCTTTTCTATTCAAGTCATGTTTCGCGTTTCATGTCGTGTGGTTTTCATTTAAGGGAATAAGAAAAAATTTGGTTCCTTTTTATTTGCATCAGATTAAATTAACTCTAGTTCATTTCCGTCAACCATTGTTAGGTGACTGATGTCGTATGATTTTCTATTGAATTGGCGTCTTCAGGTTCTGACTCAAGCAAATGCAGGCGACTGCAAACCTTTTATTTCTTTTACCAATGCACCAGAAATTCTGAAAATTTAAGTATAAACTTGTAAAGTATCTGGGATTTCTATTTTTCTTGTTTTGAATTTTCAAAACATTCAATAATTAATTAAATTAAAACTCAAAAACAGTCCATTTTTTAAGTGTTTTTGAGGTATTACTCGGTATTTTCAACTCAAAAAAAATTGACGAAAACCTGAAATGATAAAAATTTGAAAAATAATGTTTTGTATTTTAAAATATTTGTTATTAGAGAAATAAAGTTAATTTTTTTTAAAAAATATTTTGTTTTAAATTGTGTAAGATTAATTTACTGTTATAAAAATTAACTGTTGCACTAATAATAAATATTTTAAATACAAAACATTATTTTACAATTTTTTTATCATTTCAGGTTTTCGTCAATTTTTTTTGAGTTGAAAATGCCGAATAATACCTCAAAAACATCCAAAAAATATTACTGTTAAATTGAGTATTATTGTAATTAATTGTAGAATATTTTGAAAATTAAAAACAAGAAAATAGAAATCCCAGATGCTACCCAAGTTCATTTTTAAATTTTCAGAATTTTAGGTGCATTGGAAAAAGAAAAATATAAAAGAAATAAAATGTTTACACTTGCCTGCAGTTGCTTAAGTCAGGACCTTAAATACCGCTCATTAAAGTTCATTGTTACATGATCTAACAATGAATGCATGTTACCATAGTTAGCCACCTAACAAAGGTCTTAAGAAATTGGTTTGTTATAATGTAGATTAGTTACCTTTAAGTTTTAGAAAAACAAGAAAAATACAACTAAATGAAGGTAATTAAGCTACTTATTATAGTTTCTCGGACTTAATTAGAATTGTAAAAATATAAGTTCTAAAATCTCATTAACTTTTTCAATGAATGTAGATTTTAACAGAATATTCATGCTAAAAAAACTACTGCGATGAAATCTACATCACAACCGAAGTTTTTATCAAAATGACGGTTTCGATAAAATAAGAATGTTTTCGAAATCTTGGGAGAAATCTTCCATTTATTTTCTACAGTAATTCAGAAACATTTAAATGTGTCCTATTTAAATAAACAGCCAATCGGAATTATATGAATGGATCTTAATTTATCCAGAGAATTCAGATTCCTAATAAAGTTTCTATTTCAGAAGAGGATGATTTAAAAAGCAAAAATTAATTTATATTGTAAACAGTATAATTAGCATTTGCGTAATCCTCTGCTCTAAGAAAACTTACTGTTTTAAATAAAAATATATTAATTTAATTGTTGCAATTTACTTTTATTTTAATACTTTCTTTTCATTCTAAATAACTGACATCTAAACAACTTATTTCTTTTGCAGGTCTTTACGCGTCCATCGTAAGCCTAAATAAAGTGTTCTATTTGCTAATGACCCTACAACTGTGCAGTGTTATGTTCTGGAGTATTCATTTAGTTACAAATCACTGTAGGAAAGTTTGTAAGAAAACGAAGTCAGATCTACCTACAACGGAACTCTAGCATTGCAACGACCATCCCCTCACAGAATACAAAAGAAAAATGGATAAAAAGTATGGAGATGAGCTACAACTGATTTTTTGATGATTTAAATACAAAAACATTTTGTAATTTTTATTCATATTTGTTTTTATGATCAACTAGATGTTGGTCATGGAAAATGTACAGTTCTCTTAAAACTTATTTCAACAGTTTTATACATAGTAAATACATGGAAAACGATACAATAAAATAATAACAATATGCATTATAAGAAAAAATGACTGAATTTCTTTCACGTACTTGTTTAACCTTAAGAATATGGAAACACCGAGAATACGAGTAATGATATACGTATTAATGGGTATTGTATAAAAAATGTGAAACTAAACCGTACAATTAGGCTCCAGTAGTTTTATCTTAACAGCTACATGAAAATCACATACTTGTGACTGGTGTATGTCAGTCGGTTTGGAATCTTCATAATATAGAAAACTTATATTAAAACGTATAATCGAATATTCGTTCATTAGGATTTCTTCACATCAAGCGGTGATATTTGTTGAAACTGAAAATGATAATTGCTTTCAAATCCGTTGGTGTACCCAAACTTGATAGCTCCGATTAAATTAATATTTAAAAACTACAACAATATAATGAAACCTAAAAACTATTTCCTTAAGAGTGCTTTAGTTCTGAAATATTAATTAATAGAATAATTGTAACCCATTTCAATAAAGCTTCCATACATCGATTTCCCTTTTTTTTCTGTCTCTTGACAATTTTAATTATGAAAAATATGAAAATCAGAATGTGGAACAAATATCAAAATTTTGGTTTTCTAGGATACAATATTTCGTACACTAAAGTAGATGGAAAAAAAACAAACCAGTTTCAATTTTATTCCAGGAAAATGAACGCTAAATAAAATAACGATTGACTCAGTAATACTTTATAGATATCTATATCTTTCATATGATTCAAATACTTGGACTTTTGACTAGAAAATACACTTCGAGAAAATAGCATCACAGATTTAATTTCTAAGATCAATTGCAGGTTTACAAGACTTGATAAGAAAAGAATTATTGATGTAAACAAGGAAGTGAAAGTTGAGGAAATAAATGAAAACGTCAGCAGCTGTAGAGGAACTGTTATGTCATATAGAAAGAATAACAGCATTGGTATGAGCCTAAAGAGGTAAAAACAGAAAAAGATGGTCCGAATTGATTAGAAGTCCATCTCGTGAAAGAACAGCGCAGATTAAAAGATAAAATGGTAGAGCCAATTTAAATGTCAGAAGCACATTAATAGATCCTGACAGTAAATTTAAAATCTACATTCAAATAATGAAATTTATTTTATTATTAGAGAGCAAGATAAATTGAAGGAGATAGGAGGAAACATAGTCAAGTATTTTATCTTCAAGAGAAGAGAATAGACATGAAGACATTCTTTCGTACATTTATTTTACACGGAAATTTCTTTATTAAATGACCTTCATAATGTCTGAATATCCGTGGAACAGCTTTAATGTATTCATAAAATGTTACAGCAGTAATAACGAAAACCTGCCGCTGATAGAAGAAAGTGTATTTATTGCCCCATTGTTAGTATTGGCGTTTTTGTTTGTAGTGGGACTAGGATTAAGTATTTCCTACTAATTTAGGACAGATGACTTTTTAAAAAGTGACAAGAGATGAGATATTTCCATCTTACGTTTAATTGAAAAAGAGGAAACAGAGCACGAATATTATTCTAATTTTGTTTAATTGCATTTATAGGATGAACAAAGATACCAAATACATCTTTTATCAAATCAAATAATAATAATAATATACCACAACTCCCATTTGGCAAAAATCAGAAGATTAAGTACTCCAATTTTTCGATAATCAATGAAGACAATTGTGACAATTTATAAGAGAAGTTAGTTCGTAACACCTTTACGGTTGCGCTTTGTGAGAGAAAAATGAAAAAGAAGAAAATCTTGATGATCTAATTACTCTTTCACATTCAACTGATTTTCTTTTAATATTTTATTATTTTGCTGTTATAATCTTTTAACGTGACTTAAATATTGTATATTTTTGAGTTAATTCTATTAATGTATTTGTAATACAAGAGATATGAATGTACTTAAGAGACAGTGTGTGCATCTTTTTTTTCTTTTTGTCTCTAGTACTTCAGTTAATCCAGAGAGATGGCACTTTAATAAGATGATGTGAAATTACTCTTCAGATTTTTTTTTTCCTTATGAAAATAATTTTTTCCTAAAGGAAGTGATGCCGACAAACAGTTCTCTTATCATGTGTTTCCTAGTATTGGAATCAGGAGCTTTTGTATCTCCACCCTGTATCAATTATAATAAGGACACAGGGTTAAAGAACCTACATACAGAAGCTACGACAACTTCTAAATTAATTTCTTTTCCATGGATTTAAAATTTACTAAAAGAGTTGTTGCAATGCACCTAAGGATCCGAATGTATTCGTAGGATGAAGTCCCTGTCATGGAAAGTCAATTGATCATCTTCAAGCAATTCTCTAAATCATCATCATCTAAAGTATTAAACAATCTAGTGGTTAAATAAAATGGGTAGTTTTTATTGGAGTACTTTTGATCTTTTAATGATTGCTTTTAATGACCTGATCCATTTTACTACAGATTCCTTTGAAATCCTTTGCAATGGTGTATTCAGTTTGGAAGAATAACAGTAATGGGCGACACAGATCACAGTTCATTGATGTATTCCACTCCACTGCCGCTAATTTCTATTTTTATTTTTCAGATGTGATTCATAACTACTCTGATAGCAACAAATTGCGGATAAAAACAGATACGGCGATGGAAGCAACGTATACAGAAACTAATAATATAATCGATTTTAATAATTAAATGGAACTTAAAACACTCTTGTAGAAATGTCGTTACACATTTATTGTGTATTTTCCAAAGGAAACTGTACCATTGCATTCTCCCCTACCTAAACAGATGACCCGAGGAATCTTGTGATAAACGCCGATCAGGAGTCATAGAATATATACATATATGCCATTCAAATTCTTCTTCCCAATATATATACATCCCAAAGGTCGTTGACCTTTGAGAAATACACTTAACGCGGTAGATGCGCAACAGATATATTTTTTTATTATTATTAAGCCATTTTTTTTTTTGTTTAACATAAACTTATTGGAGCATTCGATCCTTCACAATATTTGCGCTTGAGTGACTGAAAGGTTCACGAACAAGACTCACTTCTATTTAAAAAAAAAAAAAAGGAGTGAAATGATCAGATCCAAATTCCTTCTGATTCTATCCCAGTTGCTTAAGTTTTACAGGAATCGATTGGAAAAGTACGTCATGGCTTAACGGCCTAATCAGATTTTTCCGATTTGTTTGATCACACCATATATTTAGTTTCTGACAAAGTTCTAATTCCATTGATAGTAAAACTTTCTGTCTAATAAAACGAAAGATTATGGTTTGGTGAATAAGGAGCTGAGACTGATTCAATTATCCCTCGAACTCCTGATAGTGAAGCTGACAATTAACAATCCACTTAAAAAGATCAAAGTGTTTTATAAGAGTGTCCTTATGATTATTCCTCTATATGCAATGACATTAATCGGTATTAGTAAAGAAACAGAGTTCTCTCTTTAGAGCAGAGCTTCTCAAACAGTGGGCTCTTGAATGAACTTACTTTAATTTCGACTAAATTCTAGTCAATTAAATATCTGGATGACCACAAATTTAAATTACGCTTTCCTTCATTCTAATAATGAAGGGCAATTCACGTATTAGTATTAATTCACGTTTCAGTCAACTTCAAAAATATTTCGTATTGATAAATGTTTAAAGTAGACTACTATATTCATTTATAAATCATAGGTGTTTTGTTTTGTTTTTTTGTATATATAAAGGATTCTATTACACTCAATAAAAACTGAAAAAGTTTGATGTGCCGTGGAAGTTTAGAAAGAAGGTTTGGTGTCACAGGATTTCTGCCAATGGAAGCGAAACACATTGAGAAGCCACCGTTTGACTTCATTCTGTTCACACCAATATAAGGATTCTGATCAACAATAACAGGTTATTTTTAAAACATTCAAAGAATTACGAAAAATTAAAAAAAAAAAATCTAGGTATAATACTCTGGATGAAACCAAAGAATTTTCTGTTTAACTTAAATAGAGCGTTCAATATGCAAGGCCTTATTGACTGACGTGATTAGATAACGATGAGAATGTTACGTCGAACTATCAATAAAATACTCCATCTTAGAAAAACCAAGCATTTCTCTAATAGGAAGGATTGTGAGAAAGATAATTAAGGAGATGAAAATAATAAAAACAGTCCAGTTCTTTTCTTATCAACTAAAATTCCCTACCCGTTTTCATAGGTTGTAATTTAAACAGAAATATCTAATTAAACTTAAATAAAATGTTTTATACTTAAAACGAATATTTTTGTCAATTTCTTTTAAGAAAATTGTTAACTAATTTTTAAATATAATTTACAAAAGAAAATAAATGATTGCATAAATTTTATTTAACTGTCCATTGTTATTACTCATACTTCATCAGCACCAGATAAAACCTACGAAGAGATACAAGAATTAAAAGGGAAAAATGTTCTTAGAATGTTTCTGTAACTTCCATATTAAGAAAACTAAAGCTGCACGATCGCTTTATTAGATTAAACAGAAGTTAACTTCTAAACACACTAAAGGTGGAGACCAGGTGTTTAGTAGGTGACATCTCAAAACAGCTGTTTCACGCTTAATTGGTGATCATCAGTTGAGAATAGTCACCGGTAAACAACAAGGTGTCAATACGGAGGAGAATATCAATAAGAAAAAATATAATATCTCCACAAATCTAAACTAAAAACAAGAAAAGCACATTAAGAATAAAATAAAGAAATTCATGAGCTGCATCAATGAATTTTCTTCCTCATTTAAATAAAACAAAAGGGCCTAAAAATTTATAAAAATACTATTTTGTTCTTCTTAAATTAAAATCATAATTTAACTTTATTCGCTCTCAAAAACCTTATAATTCAGCATCGTATATTTCAAGAGTTCATTACGAAAATTATAAAAATTTGAATTACTAAAGACTGCACGGAGGGAGAAAGCTTTTCCTTCAGAATTATCTCCAACTGTCATCTCCGAAGACCAGCTAAGCATGAGAGTCTGGCATTAAGTAATTATAACTAAGACCATGATACTGTTTTATTTAATTATATACATTTATATATTGGCCCATTGTGTATATAAATGAAGCTCAAACCATCAACACAAAAAAAAAAAAAAGAAAAAACCTGAAAATGAAAATATTAAAAAATAACAGTAATAAAAAAACAGAGTGAAAGGCTAATGAAAAAAAATAAAATAAAAAGGATACAGATACAACATTATTATAGTGAAACCTCGTTAAGTCGTCACTCAAGGGACCACACATTATTGAAAAAAAAAAACACACAAAAAAAAACAAACACTGAAATACAGTATTTTCATGAATTGCTGTAGGATTCGGTGAGGAAAACAAGACTTTCAGAAATCAATACATGCAAATAAATGAGTGGAAAATAATAATAATAAAAAAAAAACTTTTTATAGTTACCACATTTTAATCGTTTTAAAAGAAAGGCAATGTCTGTCTTTGAAACGTTCCAGCCAACCATTGCTGCCGCCGAAATCTTCAATGTTCATCTCCTTAGCAATTTCCATGGCTTTTTCTTTGAGAATCACGGCAGAAATTTGCACATTTTGCGATCTGGCATGTTTTAGCCATCGAACTAAAACCTGATCGATCTCGTCAAACTTCGATTTCTTCATTCTCTTTCTTTTGTCTTTGTAGTCAGCTTCTTCAATTATTTGTTTCGATGAAATAATATCGTTTAATGTAGTCAAAAAATCATTTGATTTTTCAAAAAGTGCAATTAAGTCTTTTTTTTTTCTTTAAAAGATAACGAGGTAAGTTTTCGTTTCCCTGGCATGTTAAAAACATAATCGAACCACGAAATTGCAAGAGAAAAAATAGTCCTTTTACCGGGGCTTACTCGCTATACAATGAAGTCACACTCAGGAGAGGTCAAGAAAAACGTCTGCACTCGACAGAGTCGTAGCGAGAAGTATGCTTTGAATAATTAGCAGCGAGATTTCAAGAACCCAAATCCTCCGAAGGGGTAGGAAAGAAATAAGTGACAGGCATGGTCGAAATTCCCCGTAAAGGCTTGGCTTTCTTAAAGTGAAGGGACGGGGCTGAAAAGACAACACGATGGCATGAAAAATGGAGAAGAAAGATGCTTTTGGCCATTTTTGAGAATGATGAGTTATCCGGAGTTGAATTAAATTTGGTGACGGGTAAAGGAGGGTTATTTTACATTATTGTCTATGAAACCTTGTCGGGACCAAAGGAAAACGACGACTTAAACGGAGTGACGACTTATCCGGGTGATGACTTAACGAGGTTTTACTGTAATAAAGAAACATAAATTACCAACTGGAAAAAAAAAACAACCTCAAAAGAAAAGAAAGAAGAAAAAGCAAACTTACTAAATTTTTGAAAGAGAATTCTCCGACTCAAGAGAAAATTTTTACACCATCTATTTAATTTTTTGCATTTTTATTTTTTATTATTATTTTTATTATCTTTTATCATTTCTTAACATTTTAAAATTGTAATATTTTTTTAATTACATAAACAACTTGACTTGAAATATCGATTTAATAAATCATTACAGCGAATATATCAAATATAATAATAATTATCTCTTCAACTTTAAAGAAAGTGATAAGATTCAGAATTGGCAGGACTTAAAATGACTATTATAAATTATAAATAAAATAAAAGTGGAAATAATCGAGAGAAGGAGATTTTTTTCCCGTTTATTTGATAAAAATAAATTGTATTTATTATATTATCAGTAAATACTCATTATGAGTATATAATACATAAAACTAAATTTAATTTCTTATTATAATGATATTTTTTTATAATTGTAATAAATAAATGAGTAAATAAATAAATAAATAAATTATTATTATATCTCTCTTGTCCTATTTCATCTTGTGCCAAACAATCCAATTGCAATAAAAACCCGTCCACACCGAAACAGCTAATCTCTTTTGATCAAGTCACTTTATCGGAAAAGCTCTTTCGGACGTACGAAATCGGTTCAGGTTTTGTTCTGTTAACATTTTTCGGAGTGAACGCTGCTGTGAAGAGTAGAGAATTTGTACTCCTTTGAATGAAAGGTTGTAGGAGGTGTGGCCCGTCAATTTCTCGCTGCGTCACTATAATCCGAAATTTGATATGAATTTCGGACTACAAATAAAATAAAATTCGTGTAGTTTTCCTTTTGAATAAAAATTCCAACTACAAAATCTTTTTCATCATTGCTATATTTCGCAGGTAAAACAATCCTGCTTCTTCAGGCTTAAAATACATAGAATAATTATAACAAACATATAGCACTTATGGCAACGGTTCATCGTATTACATGTGAATGGGGATTACATTATTATCAATAAAGTATAGTTTTACAAGTTAATAAACATTGATTTCGTGTTTATACAATTAAAATGTAACAAAACATTTTTATTAAAGTAAGCATTATGTAATTATAACAAACATAGAAGTAACCGTGGCAAAGGTGTAAATTATACGTGCATTGGGATTACATTATTATCAAACATTGATTTCGTAACAAAAATGTTTTCTTCAATTATTGAAATGCTTCATTTTTTTAACAGTTTTCTTTAAATTTGTTAATGGAGATATTATTAGCTTTACATATGCTGCTTATTTTTCTAGAAATTTTAACAATGTAAAGTGTTTGAATTACATTTTTAATTTTTTTAACTGTTTTTGGTTTTATCTTTTTTCTTGTTCAGAAAAAAAAGATTTGCATAATTTGTTTATTAGTTTCTTTGGGTATTCATTATAATATAGAATTTTTTTGAAATCCTCAATTTTAGTCGCCCATTTGTCTTTATCTAAAGTATTAGTAGTAATCCTTTGTAAACCATTCCATATTAAAGCCTTTTTTGTGGAGAAATTATGTATTGATTCATAATTTAACATCATGTTACTCTGATAAGATTTCTTGTAATGTTCATAATCAGTGATTTTACCTTTATTAGTTAATTTTAAGTCAAGGAAATTTATATATTTATCATTTTCTTCTTCCATTTTGAAATTAATGTCAACATCAATTTTATTTATAAATTCAAAAAAGATATGGAATTGTCCGGTTGAACCTTTCCAGATGATCAAAATATCATCCGCATATATATATGCGGCCGCCTGGTCTTGCCTAATGGTAGAAACGGCCCTGTATATATAAATATATATCGTTTTCTTTTATTAATTATTCACAGCACGTTAAATGTTTCTATTATCAGTTACTTCTATGTTTGTTATAATTATATAATGCATACTTTAATGAAAATGTTTTGTTACATTTTAATTGTATAAACACGAAATCAATATTTATTAACTTGTAAAACCATACTTTATTGATAATTATGTAATTCACATGTAATACGAACCGCTGCCATAATTGCCTATATGTTTGTTATAATTATTCTATGTATTTTAAGCCTGAAGAAGCAGGATTAAGTTTTACCTGCGAAATATAGCAATGATGAAAAAGATTTTGTAGTTGGAATTTTTATTCATAATTAATATATATAACATATCTGTTTATTGAAGTTTTCCTTTTTTCTTGGTACAACGCCGTCATGTCAAGGTTTCTTATGATATCTTATTAATTCGGATTTTTTTTCCCTCCCATTCAAGTCGTTTACATAATATTGATCAATTATTATCAATCTATTTTATTAAAAACGTTTTCGATCAGATAATCTTAATTTCTATAGAGAATTGACAGAAAATAAGAAATTTAAATATTTTATTGGGAATCTGATTTCGAATGAAACATTTCATTAAGGAAAATCTTTGCAACGCCAAAGACTCTTAAATAAAAGTTACGGTTTTTCCCATTCGAAATATACTGCGAATAACAAAACTCTAATCTACATTTACGAGTTTTGTGTTTTAAGATTTTAGTTAATTAAATGCAATTATGAAATAGTAAAGAATCTAAGAATAAATTAACTGAAATTACAAAATTATATACAGCCCGACGGAAATGTGTAATTTATAAAACTAATTCAAATACTATATTTCTGTTTCTGTAAGGATAATACCAATAAATCTTTTTACAAATACTACATTTCTGTCTGGCTATATTTATAATACTTATAATGTCTATGTATTATAGAACACATTTTAGCCGGTCATGGATTTGAACTAATACAGAGTTACGTAGACTATTATTTTAAACGGATTCGTTAAATAGGAAATTGTTTCAAACGATCCTATTTTTTTGTCTTAGAAAAACGACGTAGCGTCTTTGATCTCCCAATTCACAAAATGGTTTCTTCCGTCCAATCACAAGCCAAGAACCCTTAATTATTCAAGAAAATTTCTAATAAACTAGGCTATGAGAAAAGAAAGGAAAGAGAAGTCAGCATTTGGGTCACAAGTTCCTTAGCATTAAGAGTAAGTAGCTTTTACCTAACGACGAAACCGCAACGGAGTTTTGTTAGTAAATACGGAAGTTAGAATTAAAGCCCTAGGAATTAATTCATTATAATAGGAATCTCTTTATAGGTAAATTAAAATTAATTTTAAAATCCGGCGGATTTTAACTAAAATTTACATCTTTTTAATAAAAAAAATAAATAATATTTTATGAGAAATATTTTTTTCAATTTAAATAGAACACTGTTTTTAAATTTATATTGTTGTGAATAAAACGCTATGAAATAATTGAGTTTTTGCGGTTCAGGAAATCAGTCTTCCTTTTCCCGAATTTATTTTTGATGGAAGTTGGAGGAAAAAAGTCCAACTAAACGCTGTAATGTTAACAAAAGAAATGTTTAAGCTTAAATTATGAGTTAACCCTTTAAATAGACTAGGGTTTATTAAATCGTAGTAGTTAATTTGAATGTTGATTTATTTCTTATAAGACTTAGCTTTGAGAACTCAAACAATAAATCCAAATTTAGGGATTCAGTTCATATTTATTTTTAGTTGAAGACACAGAACAATGATGCACTTGTACATTGGGTGTATGTTATTGGTGTTGGCTGATGTTGCTCTGACTGACCTGTGCTCCCCATTGCTAAATGCTACTCAAGAACTAGCTTTGGACCCCCGTGTAATCATCCAATGGCAAATCATTGAAGGGGATCACATCGCCCTACAAGTAACGGGAGAAACCAAAGGTTTCATTGGAATTGGTTTTTCACCTTCGGGTACAATGCAAGGTGCTGACATCGTAATTGGATGGGTTAAAGAGGACAAACCTTCTTTACAGGCAAGTACATAACTCCTATAGTGTTGCTATATTTTTTTTCCTGTCACGAAGAAGTTAAAGGAAAGCATAGAGAAATGCCACGGAAATAAACAAGGTAGGGATAGCGATTAGTAAACCAATCACAGTGCTGCGCAACGTCTTCTAATAAGTAAGTATAATTAATATTGCTTTAATTTTCCTTATTATTATAAATGTTTGTTGCGAATGCAAACTGCGCAATTGTTGTAGAGTTGTTATCAATGTGATTATTGTGCATAAAAACACGCGATTGTTGTTGCGTTTGTTGCTAATGAGATTTTAATGATACTTGTCCTGTCCACAGACAAAACGGGAATATTAGTCTCCTGATTACTAATCGGAAGACTAAAATATCTGAGCTTTTATCGGTGAGAGTTTGGGACGGACCTTCAGGTTTGGTTCTTTATATTCAAATTCCTTTGTGCCTGGCGGTTTCGTAGGCCAGGATTTGAAGTTTTGCCTGTTTTTGGTTTCTTTTTTTGTAAATGTTTCCTTTTTGGAGGGGAGACGCAGCCGGATGCGGGGGTGGTTTCCCTTTTCCCTTAACATTTCATCTAGTGATTGAGTTTGGCTGACGAGTCCCTATAAAGGACGAAACGTTCCGTCCGAAACTCTCACCGATGAAAACTCGTATATTTTTTTATTTGTGTCACTTCTCTATGCTTTATATTAATTTCTGGGACGTTAAATATTTTGTTTAAAGAAGCTAAAGTGGATGACGTAACGATATTGAATTTGTTTTACTTAAAACAAAATCTGACCTAAAAGGAGTAGAAAATAACCCTCGAAGGGGAAGAAATCATTTAGTTACTCCCCACCCCCTCAAAAACTTAGGAAAATCCTCGATGTAAAGAAATTTTTAAATCTTCAATGACCTTTTTTTTTTCCTTATAGGATTGTCACGCTTTGTTCAATGGAAAACCTTTGGTTGATGAAGTTAAAGACTACGAACTATTAGGAGGAAATGAAAATGCCACCCACACAACAATTTGCTGGAAAAGAAAACTGAATACTTGTGACACAAAAGACTTTGATCTAACTGTAAGAAATATTTGCATTAACTTTGCTTATGTATTAACACGCACAATAAAGGGAGCAATAACTGTTAATTTCTCATGAAACTACATATAATAAAAAGACCTAGATAGTTATTTTCCCCCCCCCCCCCATTTTCCTTTATTTCTACTTTAAAATGGATGCAAATATTATTTTGATTCAAATAGAATATTAAACAACCTCCCCCTTTTATTTATTACCTTGTAACATTGAAATTTGAAGGAGTTTTAAGTCTAAAGGGTGGGTTTCTTTTGGGAAGGGGACATGAAAACCAGGGCCTTAGGAATAGTTGAACTTTTACCTATGTATATCAAAGGGTTCTTATAATGTTAAAACCTGAACGAATATCTTAATTTTTAGAAGCAGCCGGTTCATGTAATTTGGTCTTTCAATAATAACGATCCAAAGAACTCTGATCTCGACGATTTAAAATACCACGGATCCAACAGAGGAAGCAAAGTTGTTACTCTATTTTCCAATGTAAGTCCATAATATTCTTAAAGGTATTCTGTTTATTAATAAAATCTAAATCTTAAGTTTTCAGATTTTAATTACACTAGCAAAATTCTTAAGGAATAAATTTCCTTTTTAATTCTGAAAATAGACTAATTTTTCGTTAATTCTTCTTAGGTGACCATCTCAAAGCAGGAATGCAGTTAATGGATTTAATATAAATCCATAAGAATACTGAAAGTAGAGTTCTAAATGTCAAATGATATCAACAGAGCATACTCTTCAGTTATAACTTTTATATACACGTAACTTATATTCACATTGTTGCTTTTTACCTGTTTTTATTAAATAACTTTTAAACAATGCCAACACAAACTTCAGAAGCTTTAGATTTTAATTTTTTTACTAAATATTAATGTTATTCATGTTTTAATGAAATGTTTTCGCAATAAAATAGAGTAACTTAAGGAGGAAAAAAATTGTAGGCTGACTATCTTTTTTATTACTTCCCCCTACATTCTGTATAACTTGCCAATGTTTCATTTCTAAATAGATTACAAACTATTGCTTACGATATTCCACTTGAAATCTAAGACGGATGAAGAGAAAGTTAAAATGGGAACCATCCCACACAGAACTGGAGCAGAGCAAATGCAAAATAAAGAACTTACAGACAGCGGAGAAAAAAAAATAATGTGAATTCCATAACTGCAAAGTAGGACACAGAACTAATAGATCAAGTGAATCAAAAAATACAGGAAAATGCATACGAAGGCAATGTTTTTAATAACTTTTATTTTAAAAATAAAGAACTTGTGACGTCGATAATGTAACTTTCCTTCCCAACCCACCTTTATTATTTACGTGAAATTCTCCATCTTACACCCCCCCCCCCCCCCAAAAAAAAAAAAAAAATGGTAAAATTATAGTTGAACATAGATATTTAATTTAAGGATTACGAGAGATTAATTTTTAAATTGCTTTCGTAATTTAAACCATTTTGTAAATTGATGTTATCCATATATTATCAGAAGTACATGCAGTGAAAACCACAACAGAGTCGATGTAAATGTAATGACGTCATTGATGAGCTCTCCACTAATTACATTATTGTTTCCTCGAATTCTAATTTAATGCAATGAAAGATTAAAGATGGGTTCACGGATGTGAATTAAGTCTATTTCCTCCATTCGAAACTAGAATCGATCGTTTATTACGAAACCAATTGAAACTAAACTGTTAGTAGTCTGATTTATCAACTAAATTATACAAATAGTTAGTTGCGTTAAACTAGTTTTCCAGTTAAGGACTTCCTATTTACAGGAAGAACTCGCATTCTTCTTAAAAACAGAATAAATAATTGTAGTAAAAAAAAAAATTGTAAATAAAACTGGTTTTACAATACAGACTGACTGTAGGTAAAAAAAATTCTTCATAATGTTCAATTACTAAATATTCAAATTAATAAACATTCAATTAGCAAAGAACATAAATTGCTTTTTAAAAAAATGTTTAAAAAATTAAATGCTTACTAAAGTTTTGACTCCCTTTTTTCCTACTACCTAACAATAATAGAAAGCAAATCATCTTCACCATCTTTTCCTGTATTTACTTATACAACTTTTCAGTCAATCGTAATATTGTATCTTAGGATACATCTAGGAGTTTTTACCTCAATCCTAGATTTTCGTAAAATTCAACAGCATACCAAACAAGATAATAAAGGGTCTCGAAGTAATGATACATGATCATAACAATCGATTTTATGTTTACTTCGCGGTGTTGTTGTATATTGTTTGAATAAATTGACTGATCACTTACTACGCATCTCCTGCCTTTTGTTAAGACAGTTAAAGTTCGTAATAATTATTACCACGACTATTAATCTTTCATTATCGTCCTTATCAGTCACGTATTACATTACTTCAAGACTTTGAGTATTGTATGCTGCTGTTTGTTATATTTAAATTTTACGAAAATGTAGGAATAACGAAATTCGTTTTACCTGAAGATCGGCAACTTCCAAGCCGATCGAAGTATTGTAAACCAAGAAGAAAAGATGGTTTCTAGAAGCTATTAGGCTTTAAATTAGCCTAAATGTTTATTAATTTCAATATTCGATAACTGAACACTGCAAAAAAAAAAAAAAACTTAAATTTCTTCAAAAATAAATTTCTTATTTTTTTTTTTTTTTTTCTAGCAACATCTCCGTCCATTTTCTTAAGCATATTTCTTACGAGAACAAATAGGTGGTTCTTAAAAGCGTTGTTGAACCAGTAACTTAAGGCGGCCCTTTTAAATAAATTTATATATTAAACACCACCAAAACCTACCGTCGCGGATGAGGCGATAGGTTTTGCCTTGGTTGCCAAAGACTAAAATCAGCTGTTATTCCATCGTCTATTAATTCGAAATACGTGTTGCCTACAATTATTAGTGAAGGAAGAAGTTCAACCTTTCCTTCAATTCCATATAACTTAGATACAAGAAGTCTGAAACAACTTATAAATACCCACTTTCCTTAAAATGTTATTTCTTAATAAAAAAATTGAAGTCGTGAAAATGAGAGAAAGGAAACGCTTGTATATTAAACCGTACAGAATTTCCCTTTTCTCAAAAAAATTAAAGTAAAAACACCATTATTAATTGAAGTTGTCGAAACCAGAAGCAATTTAATCACATCAGGCCAAGCGCGAATTAACTAAAAGGTTTAAAATAGTAATGGTTTATGACAATGAAATAGGAATAGAAACGGCTTTGTTTGGATTCCAATGTTTCCCTAAGGGAATTTTCATCGCCGCCTTGCGCTTTTTTTCCTGACAAAACCTCTTGGAAGATCATGTCTATAATCCATAAATATATATTAATTTTCAGAAGTTGCATCTGCGTTTAAAATTTGTGGGAGGAATACACACACACAGATTGAGTGATTTCATAAGCCTGGAGTTTCCTAACAAAACGTTTCCTGAACGATTCCTAATGCATTAGATTATCTTTTCTGGTAAGTTAAAAACAAAAATACTATTTATTATATAAATATATTTGGGTAAAATTTAGATAAGTGGCTAAAATGAAACACAGAAAAATATTGGAAAAAAATTAAGAAATACGCATGTATTAGTTTTTAATTCACTTACTGTTGTTGATTCTACTGTATCTAATTTTTACCCATTTATCAAATGGCCTACCTTCATTAACACCATAGGTTCTGTTGCTATATTTGATATCTGTAGCTTCATAAACATCACAGAAAACTTGAGACAGGCAACTGTAAAGGAATAATAAATAAATAAATACAGGTAACCCCCGAAGAACACGATTAATTAGTTCCGTGTTCTTTGAAACCGTGTTGTTCGAGACTACAAAAAACGGGATTCCGTTTCAAGTGTGAAAATAAAAAAAAAAAGTTACGTTTTAATTTTTTTTTTTTTTGTTACATATTACAAAACTAAAAAAATTTATTTTTAAAAAATTTTAAATACTTACTATTAAAGAAAAAAATTATTTAAAAAATAATTATGAATAACATTTATAATGTCAAAAGGGAAAAAAATAATCAAAATAATAAAAAATAACTAGATACAATTGGTTAAAAATCTTTCAAATCAATAAATTGAATAATAATTTTGGTTTAAGATTGGAAAACTATACAAAATATAAATTATTCAGCCAAATTAATTGGGAAAAATATAATTCTAAAACATTATAAGTATTAAAAAGGTTAAAACTTCATTAATCGCTGACGTAATTGATGAGAATATTACTCTAAATTTTTAACTACTGTAATTTTATGTCAAATAATATATGTATTTTATTCTTTTTCAAAAGAATTACTCGAAAATCGTGTAGTTTGAAACCGTGTAATTCGGGAAAAGGTATCCGTGTTCTTCGAAACTCGTGTTCTTCAAGTACCGTGTTGTTCGGGGGCTAGCTGTAAATGAAGCGTGAATCTCTTATAAGAGAACAATGAATTCCAAGCTAACTAAATTTTAATAAATCCCAAATTAATTAAAGTTAATTCATTTAAGTTATCTTTTTTTTTTTTTACCCAAACAAACCGATTCAACTACACAAAAAAAAAAAAAAAAAAAAAAAAAAACCCGAGATCCCTAGGCCTAATTCCTTAAGTTTTAATTCAGAGTTTTTCGATTTTACACATTGACATAAATGTAATTTTCCTTTCGTTTTTTCAAGACGGAAACAATAATATTCAAAACCTGGGTATTTATTTCTCAGTTTTAAGATTTCTTACATTTTTATTATTTTTTTTTTTTCCTTTACCAATTTATTTACGATTGCAAACTGCAAATGCCATCTCAATACTTTAAAACTAACACTATTATTTTCATGTTTAAAACAAACAAACAACCTTAAAAGTTTTTTATTGAATAAATCTTTAAAAAATATACTTTCAATATAACGTTAATATATTTTACAAATCAAAATTTACTTGATATTTACTTGTGACTTGAGATTGATGTACATGGAAATAAATCGGGGACTTTGTTTTTTAACTAGCCATATTTTTAGCTAAAATCTTGGAGGCTGTGGTCTGTGAATTGAAAACTGCACAACTACTTCATTATTTTTGAATAAAAATTAAGAGAAATCCTTACCATCTCAAATTGTTAGCTACTATTAAAAAACAGACAACTGACGCCAACGATGATGAACGACATCTAGTGACAAAATGTGGAAATAATTCTCATATTAAATTAGTAAATCGGTTTTACTACTTGTCTCGCAAAAGTGAAATGGGCGTAGGCGTGGCAGAAAGAGTTCGGTGCTTCCGTAGGGACAGATGGAAAGTTAGGTGGATGGCGACAAGAAGTCGAGAGAAAAAAAAATAAACGTCCCTCATACTTTTTGCAGAACAAGAGGAAATGGAAAAATATGCCCATATTTATCTTGAGATTCGTACTAGAACGATGCTGTAGCAACAGTCAGTGACCAAAACCCATACGAAGTGAAACTAGTAATTAAACAGGGTAATCATATAGTTACTAGCTGCTTCGAGAAATTAAGATTAATTAAAAATATCCCATTATATAATTTATACAAAATAGATATTTTCATGGGAAAAATATTTATTAAATTTAACTTCTTTACATGTTTCGTAGCATTTTTGTTAAATTTTCAAAAGAGAATGTAAAAAGTTAAATTTAATAAACATTTTCCCCATGAAAATATCTATGATGTAAAGGTCTCTTCAAATAAGTGTTATTGGGAAGAGCATTTTTCTGTTATAAATAAGTGGATTGTCTTGAAAATTTATGAAAATAAAAAGCTAAAAAAACTCATCCTCATTTTTTTTGCATTGAATACATCAAAAACATTCTGTGTAAGTTAATTATTGTTGTTAGAAGCCATTCCTTGTTTGTCCTTTAATTTCCTAATAAAAATCATGATTAATCAGTAATGAAAATAAACCCAAAGCTGTTATATTTTGTGGGATTTTTTTTTCCTTTTGTTGAATGTACCAGGTATTCAAAAAAAAAAGAACTCGTCATTGGGTACCATCACCAATTAAAAAAATTAGCTGGCTTGCTAACTGAACAAATTTTCAATCCTTAAGATTCCATCCTACCAAGAAAACACAACAATTGGATAGTTTTTTTTTTTTTTTTTTTATGTTTTGGTTTTGCTCATTAAGAGATGATTTATGACCACTGTGAGTCAGTGGTTCTGGATCCAGATAATTTTTGACTAAAAATTTAGCCAGATACAAGGTAAATGACATATATGGTCCATCATTAGTCTCTATTAAAGTTTATTTATTTATTTAACTGGATTCACACACATTTCAGGTTTACAGTACAAAAAACAGTAACATGGAAATCGGAAACTTTATTAATAATGAATAAAGTCCTGAATTGTAATTTAGAACTATCCAACATAATCAGAGCTACTAACAAATGTCTCGTTAGTAGGAATTCAAATCTTTCAATTGCTAGGCAGAAATATACAAGTTTTTCCAGTGGTTCAGTGAGTAAAGGAGCTACACACCTTTCAAGCATTTTGTACAAGCATGCACAAATACCCGTCACCACCACACTGCGCAAGCATGCTTGAACAGCTTCTCTTTGTGCTTGCTCATGTATCTTATCTGTACCACACCCACAGAGACGGGAGTCTTCAATTTTTTTCTTCTCCCTTCTGTAATTCGTTCTGAAGCTATTTTCTTCTTCACAATGATATCCCGGTCGGCGTTTGGATCTATTTTTTTATATATTCCTAATAGTACATTATACCCTGCTTCTTTCTTCGCCTCATCATGGTACTCGTTAGCTTTAATCCGCCAGACACAAGGATTACTTTGGTACATCCGAATGAATTCCTCCAATATTTCTCTGTGTCCTTTCCGCAGATCATCGGCCATGATGGAAACTACAGAGATGCGTCTTGGCTGAGAGCTGAGTCACAACCGACCTTTGTTTGCACAAACGACCTACACAATTTCAATTTTGCTTGTGCAACCGTGTCTTGTCAAGCATGCAGATGAAATTTCATTCAATCTTCAAGCCACTTGTACAATCAAAATGCGGTGCAAATTTTCCATGCAGACTCTCAAGCATGCTTATACAAAATGCTTGTCAAGCATGCAGTTAGGTGTATTGCCACCTTAATTCATTCTCATCCATTTCCAGAAATCATTTTTTTTTTTTTTGTCATTTTGTTTCAACTATGATATAAGTTACCAAATAAGGCAGACAATTATCCCAGCATATACAATAACAGATTTGCATTTCCTCAATATTAATACTAATATTAGTTATATTTGAAAAGCAAAATGGGAATCTTGAACTTCAACAGATTAGAAGGTTAATCAAAATAATAAGTATTAGCATCTACACAATGTTGCCAAAGATCAAGAAGTTTAAAAATGCTTTTTAAAAAAAAAATTTCTTAGGGGATTGGAACATCAAAGCTTTTGAATATGTCAAATTCACCAAATGCATGAAAAGATGGTAGTGGTTGGGAATTGAGTTCAAAGATCACAGGATACGTTAGAAAAATATCTAGGAACTTCTCCTTTTTTGAGGTGCACACTGCTAATTGGCATGTCCTATTTTTCTTTTAACGGTGAAGTCTCTGGCATCTTGGTTATCTTAATTGTATCCAGTTTTCACTTTTAAAGCAAATTGGAATGGATATCATGGCTTTATGGACAATTGAGTTGCTTAAGCATAGTTGACAACTTCTATACCATATTCTAATTTATTGAGAATATTCTATTTTCTAGTTCAAGAGTCAATATTTCACTTTCAAATTTCTAATAATTTGGTTTAATTATCTTTTACAAGTTTGTATTCCATTATAGTAAGATAACAACATATCTTTATTTGTTGATTGCCAAATAATCTTCCATTCAATACAGCCAAGTACCACAACACTATGCAGGGTTATTCATAATTCCTTGACATTTTAGAGGCGAAAAACAGATGTCTGCCCCCAAGATATCAAATGAAAGACAAACTCACCAATTTTTTTTCATAAATGTTCTGTATGTCCCTCTTGCATGATGCAGGAGACATCCAGGCAGTAATCCATTTCTGACCATACATGGTAAAGCATATTACTGACGATGGTTGTAATGTATTGGTGATATGATGTTGCAGTTCGGTGAGGTTAGCAGGAGTGGGAGAATGAACACTATGTCCTTCATGTACTCTCCCCCTAAAGATAAAAAGACTGAAGGAGTCAGATCTGGTGACCTTGGGGCCAGTGGAGAAAGGCCTGATCACCCCTAGCTGTGTTCTCTATCCAACATTGTGGCAGCTTATCGTTCAGATTTCCACAAACCAGGTTGTGGGTAATGTAGGGATGCGCTGTCTTACTGATAAATTAAATTGTTACAAAGCTGCGAATTTGGTTGTACCTGCACCCTAGTGGCAGCCAAAGGAACTTGGATGCAGTGCTACACTGGAAAAATAACTTGGGAGAGTTTGTCTTTCATTTGATGTCTTGGGGGCAAACATCCCTTTTTGCACTGCAAGCCTCTGA
This sequence comes from Thereuonema tuberculata, assembly GCA_023159025.1. Taxonomy (NCBI): domain Eukaryota; kingdom Metazoa; phylum Arthropoda; class Chilopoda; order Scutigeromorpha; family Scutigeridae; genus Thereuonema; species Thereuonema tuberculata. Next base: position 4,016,106 of record JAFIDM010014012.1, read on the forward strand.
AACATGTCAAGGAATTATGAATAACCTTGTATAATCAACGACACCAATTTACATTTACAAAATTTAAACTTTCATAGCTTTAATTACTATAAGCATTTTTAAATTGGAAGGGGGGGGGATGAATCGATGTTTTTCTTTTTAATAAATCTTGAATGAAATCTCTTAGACTAAATGTGAGCAACTATAACAAAAAAAATGAAAAGGTATTTTTTGACAAATTATAAATCTAGCCACTTTATTGACAAACTCTGTATATATACATACTATACATTTTGATAGACAATGTTTACTTTTATCAGTTTAGTTTCTTATGGCAAAACAAAATTCTTTTAGGATTTTTAAACAATATTATAATAACTTATTTCTGATAATATGACACCAGATTACAATAAATCTGAAATGACAAAATATATCTATTCAGATATCTTTATTTTGTGAAACAAAACCATTTCATTTTTTTACTCTTTATTTTATTACATTTATGATGAATCAGTCAAGGCTGCTACTCCAGGCAAAACTTTACCTAAAAAAAAAAAAGGAAAATAATTTTTCAATGGACAAAACAATTTTAATTTTTGAATTTTTTTCAGAATTGATTAATGAGTTTAAGATTCCTTAATAATTGCTTTTTTCCAAAAAATTATTCTGATTTTCAGTATTTTATTATAATCTTAATTGTTTTAGTGCTAATTGTATTCATTACAAATATTATTATTCTATTTCTATAAAATGTCAAATATTAACAAACATAATAAATTTTATTTTTAACTATCTATTTTTCTAATCAGATGATGCCAGTAAATAATGGTCTTGTGGCCTTAAAATAATTGTAAATATTAAGATACAATAAAAAAATTACAATGATTTTAGATTGCTAAGCTCGTTTACATGAGTTGATAGTTGAGATTTGGTTAATTAATCTTTTCTTTCATTACATGATCAATTATTATAATTTGTAAATTTCCTATGAGCAGAAAAAGAATGGGCTTTAATAAATCAGAATATCAGTCAAGATTTTAATTCTATTAAAGATGAAAGAACTGTTCTAGGAAACTGAATTGATTGCAAGACTGGCTAACAATAAAAGACAGGTTATAGGAATTTTATATACTAAATGAATTTGAGAAGATTATGTAATATAGAAGATTAAGACAAATTAAACAACAAAGTTGCAACATCCAACTTAACAAGTATATGTAACTGGGCTCTAGAATCAATTTTGTTTCAGTTATTTATTATATTTAAAATAAATGAATGTATTTATAATAAATAATTTATCAAATTTTTGTATTTGGTAAAAATTATTATATACCGGTACTCAAATGATAAGATTTGTTAAGTGAAACTCTGAATATAACAAAATATCAGGAAATGGATAACTGGTTTAAATATTGCAATAAAGAAATTTAAATTAACAAGAATCGATGTCTAATGCTTGAATATTTGAAATCAAAGAACAATCATCAAACTGAACAGCAATATCTAAGCATCCTAAACAGTAAACAGTACAATGTTTATGTGATACGTGGATGATATTTCCAAAATTATTAATTATATAAAAAGGGGAAAAAATTTGTCTTAATTTTCAAAGAAAAAATGAAACAGTCTTTTTGTAAAATCAAAACAAAAACTAAATATTTAGTTAAGAAAATTGCAGAGGCCAACCACAGAATATATATGAAGGGCATGGGAAAAAAAAAACAATTTAAGTAACAAAAATTCAAAAATACTGCCAATTATATATTTATATAAACATACTCATAAAGTTCAATGTTCTGAATAATTCATTTGAAAAAGTGCTCTCTTCTAAGTCTTACCACACTAAATAATATCGCTAGTTAGAAAAATGATGCAAGTCCAAATCGAGGATAGTAAAAAGATGCATGGTCAGTCACTTTATTTTCTAAGCCAATAGAATTATCAACATGGCAGTACCCATTCACTTAAAGTCAGAAAGTTAATGCTATGCAATTTATGAATTTAAGGATATATTTAACAATAGCTTGACAAAATGAACAGCAAGTCCAAGTCAGAGCACCCCAAAGTTACAAGAAACCACTGAAAAGGAAGAGAAATCCAAGGAAAAACAAAGTTGCAAAAAGATCCAATTGTCACCATATGCTTCTCTCGTATATCCCTGGACGAACATAAAAGAATTATTGGCATAATGAATTCTTTCATTATAAGATGATAAGATGGCTTATTTAACTGGAGTTGTGAGAGTGGAAGGTATTAAACGATGTCGTCCGCAGAAAGAAGAAAATCTCAAACCAAAGAATAACTCATAATTTTTTATTTTTTTTTGTCAGAGTTAAGGAAAATGAGGACTATAGGGAAATCCAGGTCTGCCAAAAAGCATTTATTTCTCTTCACAGTGTTACAAACAGGTACATTCAAAGTATACAACATAGCTTAGTTTTGTCTGGTGCTGCTCCAAAAGACTGCCGTGGAAAGCACGATAACCGTCCTCATAAACTGAAGGTTAAAGAGATGAAAGATGTCCTTCTCACATTCAGTCACTCCAAGGGAGAAAAGCTCTTTACATGACAGCAAACGATTATATCTGCCAAGACTTTAACTATACAAAACTTCCTGACCTTTTCAAAGAAAAATATCCTAGAAGCAGGGTTTCTTATGATAGCTACAAAACAATTTTGCAAACTAATTACATATTGGATTTGGGTATCTGCACACATGCAGTTTCTCTGATGAAAATGCACATCAACAAACTCAGTTAAAGCAAAGATAAATAACCAGGCAACCAATGACTTTGACGTGGACGATGCTAAGATGCGGGAACTGCAAAAGCAAAAAAGCAAACTTGAAACTGAGAAGAAACTTCATCTTGCAAAGGCTGGCATATTATACTTGCTTAAGAGAAAAGCCAAAAATAAAGCAAAAACTAATTCCACACAAGAAGCTACAGCAATGGATTTTCAAAAGAATTTGCCTAAAATCCAAATGTTACAGCCAATGACATTTATTATAAGCGCAACTTTATCTACTTTTTTAACATATACGTCTTATCTTCTAAACATTCTTTCTTTTATATATATCCAGAAACCATTGCTAAGAAGGGATCTGATGAAGTAGCATCAATGCTGTATGACGTTGTGTTGAACAAACTTAACTCTGCTGTTAAGCTTCTGCACATTATTTTTGTGACTCCTGTTTCGGGCAGAACAAAAACTATACTGTGTTCAAATTCCTGCACTAACTTGTCCAAACAGCTGGACAAAATAACCACCACCAGAATTTTCCACCAGAAGACATTTATATGGAGTGTAACAAGAACAGGGGTTTGGTAAATCAAAAAGCAACTGTGCAAGACCCAAGTGAGTGGGCCGATGAGGTCCAAAAAGTCAGATCTACAAATGAGCCCATTCAGGTCATCGACTGTACTAGAAAGAAATTAGTCAGATTTATCATTTTCAAACACCAGAAAACATGCCCATTTGAAATTCAACCCCTTAAAAGAACTGCAATTACAGACTGACAGCTCAGACGGACTGAGGTACAAGAACTCGTATAATGAGCCTGGGAAATCTCCTCCTTTAAAATTATGCGAGGTCTGAAAATTCACTTGAAAACAACTTCAGTGTGGACAGCAGATCAATTAACGATGGACCTCTACCAGTGTCAAATTTCAACAATTTACATCATCTCAAATACTTCATTGAAGATACGAATTGTGCTTACTACATTGCCAAAGATGAGGATAATGAAGATTAAGAAAATGATTACCTATTTTTGTGATTGTTATGCTTAAAAACACAAACTTCTTAGCTTTCTGTTGCCATTGTGACAAGTCTTTTAATATTTTCTTAAGAATTGTATTGTTGAAAACATAAAATTCAGCCCTAATCTCAAAACTTTTATTTGCATTTATTCAAAATTACTCTGTGACTTACATCGTTTTTTTTCCCCCGCTGCCCTTCCTATAATTTATATTTTTTTTTCAAAAGAACTGAAAATTTGCTAAAATAAATAACTTCTGGAAGAAATTAACGGTACTAAAAACTTTTTCCAAGAAAATAATTACTTTTAAGTACTTTATGAGATCATTCCAGAAAACAAAGCAATCTGCCACTGAAAATTGTGACAATAACCAAAAGACTATCCAGTTTGATAACAATGATCTAACCATTATAATTATTTATATCTGTTACATCAACGATACCATTAAAAATATGATGAACCATTATAATATCAAAATAATTAACAAAAATAAGAAATTTATGGATTTCAATAAAAAAAAAAAAGAACCACAACAAGAACTTAAGACAAAAAAATTATTATAATTCATTCCCTGTTCATAATGAAAATTTGCATATACAGGATGCCACTACAAAATATCTACTTAAGAAACACAAAGCATTACAACTTGTAACAAAGATCAATCTAGGTGTCTATTAATTGACTTACCTTCCAAAAGTTCTAAACTAGCTCCTCCACCAGTGCTGACATGACTCACTTTATCTTCTGTCTTCCATTTGGCACAACAAGTAGCTGTGTCACCACCACCTGCAAAATACAAGTTAAATTATAAATCATTTCGAAGAACAAAATTATTTCATATTTTTGTGTAAGTTCAACAGGTTGCTCTATCTTCACGGTTATTAAAGAATAACAGATTGCTAAATTAATATCTAGCAACCTTTTTTTTTTAAGCATATCTATTGATTAATTTATTGTTCATCTGCCTGTATTAACTAATACTAACCAATAATAGATATTGCTCCATTAGCAGTGGCTTCAACAACTGCATCCATTACTGTCTTCGTGCCTTTTGCAAAGTTTTCAAATTCAAATACACCACAAGGCCTAGAGATAAAAATAAATGCAATTGAATTCCTTTTCAAAGAAAATACAGAACAAGTTTACATGAATTAACTGAAATGATCAAGAAGGAAACTAAAAGTCTTTTTTTTTTTAATGTGAAATTAACATTTTATGGAACCTAAAAGAAGAAAATTAATAAATTTTACATATACTCTGTGAGAAAAAAAATCAAATCACCACGAAGGAAACGTCCAATTTGAATGAAACTTCATATGCAATTACTTTCACTTTAAGTAATGATACTTAATATATAATTTATAAATGATTAAGTTTAGTTGACAAGAACGTCACCATCACCGTTGACGAAGTGCCCAGCTTGTGGTCCACTTAAGGGCCGTCAGAATCATTGCATCTGTATCGAGGAGGGCTGGACTGCACTCAAACCCTCACAATATTTCTGAGAAACATACAGCCATTACAGGTGTTGTGATGGTGTAAAAATCACTTCTTATGACAGCAGATCTCCTTTCGTATTGTTTCGAGAAACTTGAACTGAACAACAATATGTAAAGGAGACCGAATGCTTCCTTCCTAATGCTTTTTTTTTTTTTGTTACCAGATTATATACAGAAAGGCAAAAGTTACAAAGTTTTTTATTATTTTTTTTTTTTTTTTAATATTAAACAATGGAACATAAGCTTTAAGAAATAGGTATTTTTTTTCTTAGGATGCTGAACACAAAAAATACTATAGATCTATATGCTATCACCAATATGAAAATTGCAAGCCAGATTATTTGGTTGTGTTATTGATAAAAAGTTCATGTTTGGAACTTTTATCAATAAAATAACCTAGTCTAGCCAATTCCTACAAAGTGTCTAACAGTGTTTAGCTGATTCTTTGCAATGGTGTGCTCTTATTTCTATGAAAAGGGAATGAGTCAGCTGATATTGATTGAAAGAGAATGGTGGTATCAAAGTTATGGAAACAGTTACAGTGAACATCATTACCAGGAAAATTCCACCACACCAAAAACTTCAAGATGATCATTAACTGCTAACAATTGCTAGCACCATGCAGGTTTTCATATTATATCATCTTTTCTGAAACAGGAACAAGGAGGACTGCAGTCAACGTCTCCTTATCCTCAGTTCAAAAAAGGGTGTGTTTGGAATGATGTCATCAAGATGCAGCTTGTGACACTAAAGCAAACAACAGCCAACATTTGTTATGCAGTTCCATCAGACATGTTTGATGAAAATTGCCTCATATGACCAAGAGGGTAGAACAATCAAACATGCTTGTAACTAATCCAGAGTGAGGATTAAACACGTCACTGTTATCATCATTCATATTTCACTGCTTTTGCTCTGTATTTATTAATGCAGTTGAATTGACAACCTTCTGTGCAATTGTTTATATTGTATTTGTTAACACTGTTTATACTGCAGTTGAATTATAGTTCTCAATTCAACTGCACTGAACGTCACTATCAATTTATTATTGCAATAGCGAGATCATCATTTGAAAGGAAACAATCTTTACACTGAAATGTATTAATTCTATGCACCAGAATAAACCAGAAAACAATTTGATAAAAGATTTTTTAATGATATTGAGATACATTGTATTTTTTTCAACATTATGAATCAATCGGTGAATAGATTTTGTAAGTTTTGATTTGATAATTATTGAAGCCTTTCAAATATCAAAATTCATATTCAGAAATTAAAAGAAATATAGCAAGATTCATCCCGAGACATTTCGTTTTTGAATTTTTTCCATTTGTTAGGAATAATTCTTCAATAATTATGTACTAGTGAGCAACAGATAATCCCAGAATCCCAAGCGAACAACAACTGATGCTGTGAAAGTTTCAAACAAATCTGTTTCTTTTTAAATGCTCTTCAATATATTCTGAAGCATAAAATTAATACATTTAAATGTAAACTTTATTTCTTTTAAAAAGATAATTTTAATACTTGATAATGATTTTGTAATTGCTTTCTAATCAGCTGAAGTGGGTGCAACGAATGTGCTTGATGTCACAATTAACAAGTTCCAATGCTTCGCTCTAATTGGTTGTCAGGTTGGTCACAAGGAACAGTCTAATTGAAACAGAACATTTCCAAAAGCCTAGTAGTGGCCGACAAAAAGGCATTTGTTGCAAGGGACTGTTGTTTGCAACCAAAATTGGTGCAACAAATGTGTTCTGT
>JAFIDM010014012.1:4023113-4037522 GCA_023159025.1 Thereuonema tuberculata
TTTTTGTTGTTTAGTTAACATGTGTTTTCTATAGTTTTCTGTGAAGTTTTAACATTGTACGCACGTTAATTTTGATTTCATCTAGAATACTAGAAAGTAATTTTGGATTTACTTTAATAAAAATTTTGATTTAGGTTTAAAAATAATACAGGAAGGTTTTAAAGATAATCTTGAATCAAAAATTTTTAAGTTAAAGAATTACTTACCAAATGACCTGCTGGGATTCCTGTTTCAACAGTTGCACTTCCAACTTCAGCATCCTCTGCAAATTTACTTCCAGTAACAAAATCAACTGGAAGATGCATTGCTACATTATTTTTAGCTGCTTTATCCATAAGTTTTTTAACAATTCCAGCACCTTCTTCATCGTATAGGGAAGCTCCAATCTACACAAAATAGATTGAAATTATATATTAAATATGACATATTCTAATTCTTTATTCATTTAAAATAAGTGTACAATAAAAATTACTATGTGAATTTGATAGCTAATTTACAAGCAAAGTATTAGTATAAGGAACACAAACAGTTTTGTGGATGTAGTACTGATTCATGTAGAGTTCCTATGAATCTAATCTCCTAACAAAATCTTTCAAAGGGAATTGATCACCATCATGCACTCCATGACTATCCTACTCATTTACTTCACATCATCCCAAAACAAATCCAATAAAATCATAATCTACACACAACCTCAAATCCAGTAAAACTATAAATTCCCACATAACCTAAAGCCCACTAAATACATCCCAAACTCCAATAGCCACCTGAAGAATATATTATCTGCTTCCTAGCTTTCTATAACCATTTGCTTGCCCTCAAGTCAAACTATCCTAACATCCAACATCATATCATAACATACTTTCCCACAAACAACACTCAGACCCTAACAATATAATTTGCTGAACCCTCAGTCCCAATCCCATCAGGATAAATCACAGAAACTGGCAGAAACTTCTATAGGTGCCTTTGCAGAATATATATACACAAGTATTCCTCACCAAAGATCCCACATGTTTCTGTACGTCCCAACATGTCACTTATTAGGACATGGCCAATTTTAATGCTAATAAACTACTTTCTTGTCACAACAGACTTAACAAACATCTTGTTTCTGGAAACATCCACAAAATCTGCAGTAAGCTTATAACCAATCATTGGTAGATAAGTTATTCACCATTACTATTAAGATTCTGTTCTTATATCTAGGCAACTTGTATTGTGTTATCATTACGTTTATGCAACCCATTCTGCTGATGATGGAGTGCACAATGAGATTTATAGTTTTATCTTTTCAATTACATCCTAGAAGAAATGGAGTGACAAGAGTTGTAAGAAGAGTTCTTTCTCAGTTACATTGATTAAAATTTACAATGGGTGAATTGTTCGTGGAACTCACATTTGAAATACCTAATAGGATCAATGAAGTGACAGTACACTATTCAATTAGGAAAGCTTCAGTTTGCAATAGTAATTCTTTTCATTGCATCACACCAAGAAGTATCCTTACAAAAAACTTGAAATGTTAAAGTTTCATTGGGCGCACACACACACACACACACACACACACACACACACAAAAAGCCTCCTACAATTGCATAAGTATGTAACATCGCATATATGAACAATCTAGTTGGAAGTTATTATATTTTAATAATTACTTGGAAGTCAAGTTTTTAATTGATCATGAAAATATATACTTAATTATAAAACATATTCCAGCAAAATAATAAAAACATTATGCTTTCTTTTTCTTTCTTTTTTGAGATGGTAAATAATTAGTTGTTCCTACATTTATTATAAATAAATAAGTAAATAAATAAAATAAATAAAATTAAATGATAGACCAAACAGTAGCATTGATACAAATAAGTTAGGAGTAAATATGTTTCTTACCTCCATATTCTTTAATACTTTTAAGAAAGTGAAAGCCATTCCACCACCAATCACCATTTCATTCACTTTATCCAACATATTTTCGATTAGCTGAATTTTATCTTTCACTTTAGCTCTAAAAGTAAAAACAACATTTTAAAGAAAGAATTATCACATGATACATATGATTATTTTTTTATTAAACATTATAAATCTTACTTATTATCAAAATTGATGTTTAACAAGATCAACTTTTCTTCCATCTTCCAAATTTCTGTAAAGAAGCTTAAAGCTTAAATTTTGCTTGTCATGTAAAAGTTATTAGAGTGAACACTGTACAAATGAAGAGAAATACTGCATTAGGACGTTCATAATATTGAAGTCTATATCAAAGATTTACTCAAGTTTAAAAACAAAGATTTTAACTTTTAAATTAAAAGTATAGGTATATTGCACAGTTCCAGGAATGATCAAAAAACCAGAAGATTATCATGTAATTTCTCTTTATAACGTTTAAAACAAATTTAGTTCTGAAATGTCTTTCTATCAAGATACACAAGATTACCAGAATAATATTTATTTTAAAACATATAAATGTGTTTTAGATATGTTTATTACAAAATCACCATAGTTGTTTAGTCTAATTTAATATTTAGTAGTTCTTTTGTTTTCAGTTAAATAATCAAGTTGAAGAGGAAGGATTTCTATTGACAATCAATAAGGTCCTGTGGGATTTTGTTCCACTAATCCAACCAATCAAGATTCTTGTCTTTATTTGCACAACTCTTGTCAAATCCTCCTGTGTGTTCCAAGATAAAGACTCCTGTGCCATAAAGATGGGAAGTCAATCACTTGGAAGAGAAACAAAGACTGAATATTTGGTCCAGATAAGAATGTCATAAAAAATGTAGGATGATTAGTTAAAAACCAGTCAACAAGCAAGAGTTGATGGCAGCTTTGATGGAGGAGTAGGATAAATCTCACAGGATACTGTTGATTATTTGACAGAACACCCTGTCTTTTTTACCCCAAACAGTAACTGAAAGCAAAGAAAAATTACTGTTAGGGTTTAATGATATAAACTCTAAACAACTATTGTAGTTTTTATTGTAATAAATCTCTTAAAACTCAAAACTAACAAAATGTCATGCTAATGTTTTTCCTTTTTTTCCAATGTTTGAAGCTGGAAATGCTCATAATTAGGAAAATGAACATTGAATTTTGCTTTGGGTCTAACGAAATGATTAAATCCACTGCAAAAAGCTTGTAACAAGTTGTTGTTGTTTGAGGCAAATGTAAATCATCTTCGATGGAAATCCATTTTTATTTCTATCCAACACTAAGCATTCTTTTCAAATAATGTGTTCTAAATATTAAGACAATTAAGTCTGTCAACAAAAAGACGTCTTTGTTCACAGAATTTTAGAAGGCTGCTGCTGAAAAAATATTTCACAGCTACAGCATCCATTGGTGGAAGGAATGGATCTCTCATTGATGAAATAATTTCTGCAATTGATTCTGATGGATATGTGGTCTTTTCTGATGATATCTTTCCACAAGCAACATTCCTCTATGCTGTGATGATCCAATTTGGACTTGGATCCCATCAGCACATAAAAAATTTGATAATGGCACATTGATCTTGCTTGGATATTTTGCTATTTGAAAAGTTCTTGTATAATTTACAGTATATCAACTATTGTGTGTTCTGTTTTGACAACTAAGGTTCTTACTTATCTAGTTGTTAGTTATAACCTTAGTGAGTAATGTAAAAAATAAGTTTTCCTTTTTCTTTTACGAAAATTTAATGCATTTAATATTACATATTACATTGAAGTTTTGTTCAGATTTTAGTTATTTGAGGTTATTTCTGCAAATTTATGATGAACCTATAAATGATTTTTGAAGATGAATTATTAAAACTACATTATATTTTTCTCATCTTCTAATTTCGAACTATTCTAAAATTGTCTGTGCTATGACTGTGTATGACGACAAATGTCAAACATTAGATATACTAATGAGAATTCCTACATTTCATTTTTCAGAGATATGGGTCCACCATAAGTCATGTGAGTTAAGGTCAACTGTTAAACCCTACATTTTAGAAGACCTGCCACTCACTCTCACCACACACACACGAAGGTCATGTGACTTGAGAAAATGACCGTGGAATCTAAGGTCAAGTGATCACTAAAAGTTTCGCTGGTTGCTCGTTTTAAAAGGAACCATAAATTAGAGTAAGTAAAAATTTAAAGAAATAAATGAAAAATTCTATTTCAAAATTGAATTTCACCTTACTCAAAATGAAATTTCATTTCAATTTGTTAATGAATTAAAATTTCATTAAAAATTATTATAAATTGTAATCAAAATACTTCGTAAATTATTTTAATTCTGACTTAAGAAAATATTTATATTTTTAATAAAAATTAATGAATATAACTTGCACTTGTTTTGATCAATATTTTTTTTTACAATAAATTACTTCATTTCCTAGCATTTTTTCTTTTAACAATAAAATAAATTTTAGCTGAAGTAGTATTGAAGTAGTTTGTAATGACAATTATATTTTAATGTGTTTTTAAACAAATGTGATCTTTATTTGTGAAATAGAAAAGCAAAATGATCCTCTTTTGTATAGAATTGTTTCTCAAATGATTCCTTGAATGTTTTAGTGTCCCTACTACAGTTTGAGTCTTCTGATGAATCTGAGATTTCTACAGTAAAGTGTACAGTTTTAACTATCTTTTCATCTTCATCCCACATGTAATTATCTTCTTTAATTACATGATTAACTTCATTGCTCTGATGTTGTTCAGTGAATTCCTTCCTTCGAGAGCATCTCTATTTGTGGTACATTGAAAGTGCAGTTTTCTTGGGACACAAATCCTTTTAGTTGATTCCAAACCATTTCGATATTTCATTTCTAAATAACAATCTATGAACCTTACTCTGTAGGTATGTCAGTTGTAATCATTGTAAATATATAGCCTTGTTTGAGTATTAACTTTGAAAAATCTTTGTTTCCCAGGAATTGAAAGATGCCTTCTTTGTTTGAATTCATACTTCCTACGATTAATACTCACTGCTGACACACATGTTAATTCAGCAACCATAGCTATTATTTCATTCTCCAACTTCTCTCTTAATTTGCACAAAACATTGAGAACAATGATCTAGCAGTATTTCTTAAGGGTTGTCCTTGTTTATGAGGTTGCAATACAATAGAACTGGAAGACATCATGTTAACTGTGAAGGTTCATGTGACTGGTTAATTAACTAATGACTTTTGAGACTAAAAAATTTGAATTGTGATGAAAAAAAAAAAGTTACTTTCAAAAATTACAATATTTAAAATGTTAATTTCTTTTAATTGGCATTTATTTTTGACTGTACCACAACTTAATGTACAGACTACTTTCCATAGCAAAAGTGTACATCTTTTATCAGATTAGCTGTGTCCAACCTATAGATGATATCAAATTCAAAATTTTATTATATAAACAAAGAAAGAGTAAGTTGACATTCATGTTCTTCATAAAGTAACATTTAAATTTTGAAAATTTACAGATAGGCTAATGGTAAGCTAGGTTATTTTGTTTGTGGCATTAAATAAGATTACAAGTTCTTGCAACTTCATTAAATATGTCTCAGTGTAGATATTACTGCAACCTATTTGTTCAGATGAAAAATTTATGTCTAGAACTTTTGAAAGAAATCAGTGAACCAGTAGGAAATAGGATGATACTGAATTGAGATTAGAGACAAGTGATGTGCAAGATTTAATATATCCATATATGCTTGTTCTTTAATTTAAACATTAAAAAACCCATTTAACATAAAAATCCTTTTTCTACTTTCAACTTACCCTCCCAAGATGGCCAAGAATGGTCGCTCTGGTTTATCCAATGCTTTTGCAAAGTAAGTTAATTCCTTCTTCATTAAAAAGCCAGAAGCTCTCTGAGGATGTTCCACTCCTACCATTGAACTGAAAATAATGAAAATAATAAAATACGTAAATACAGGGAAAATTTCAGAGAAGTTTTCTCAAAGTGATTATCAAATTATAGAAAACAGCAAATCCTTAATTAATGTTTACTCTAGCATCAACTGTAATACTTTAATTCCACCACCATTGCAATTACTTTCACCAATTTTATGCAAATTCTAAAGCGTCACTTCAGAAAAATGACATACTTCACTTTTTCAAGACTTTCTGAGCAAAATGATCATATTTCAATCAGAACTTCAGTATAGATTCTCTAGAAAAATCCCACCCAATATCCCTAAAAGGCAGCACTATTTAGTTTTTTACTGATTTTTTGGGAAGAAATATTTTTAAAGTTTCTACATGTTTAGCTTCAAGTTGTGACTGCAAAAAAACATCATAACTTACATTTACAATAGTTGGATTTTATGTAAAGTTCCCATATTTCTTTTGTAGATCCCTCCTTCTACAGCCTCTATCATTAAATATTTCCAACATCACACTAAATTTAAATGTAAAAAAAATTACATTTAATACTAAAAAGCAAATTTTCAAAAAGATTACGTCTTTTCTTTTTCAAGCCTAAAATTAGATTTTAGGCTTGAAAAAGAAAAGACGTAATCTTTTTGAAAATTTGCTTTTTAGTATTAAATGTAATTTTTTTTACATTTAAATTTAGTGTGATGTTGGAAGTTGGATTTTATTTAATGTTTTTGAAACTTAGAAAGTATTATAAATTTATAACTTCTGCTAATATTTGACAAAAATTAAACTGAATTTTTGTACTCTCTTGACTTAGTCAGAATCAACCTTAGAGTGATTCTGACTAAGGTTTATATCATTTATATAAAAAGATTTTACTAGTCACTTTTCATACAAACTACATTCTTAACATCTTAATCTTATTCATCAGAAGCATTCAAAATATTAGCAAAATACAATCCTAGGAATAGGGAGGAGAACAGAAAGGAAATCTAAAGAACAGAACAGTAATTATGTAATATTGGAGACTGGGTTACAAAAGACAGAACACACAAGAAAATATTGGGATTTCCAAAGAAAATTACTTTAAGTAGTAATTAAAATAAAAGATTGTAAAAGTCTGATATCCAATGTAGTTGAAATAAGATTCCTTTACCTGTGGGCTCTATGAGCAGTTCCAAAAGCATCATTTACATAAACATCTCCTAGTTTTGTTAGTGAAGCTCTAAATGTTTGAACTTTATCAGCAGCAGCTTTCACCTAGAAAAAGACAAATGTAAAAAGGTTGGGGTAGGAGGGGAGTAAAATGAAAACGAAAATTAATTCAAGAGAGAGTTAAGATTATAATGAATTGACAATTCAATTTGAATTCTATCAAGATGCAATTAAGAAATAACTTAATTACTATTATGTAATTGTAAAATAGATTACAAGTTTCCTTCTGTTTCAAGTGAGTTACAAAGCTTTAGAAGATTTGCAGTAGGTTTTTCAACCTTCTCTCGTTGGCAGAACAAGTATTAAACAATATTGAAGCAACAAACAAATGCAACTGTATATATTTTTATTTGAACTTTTATATATAAATTTGAAATAAAAGAATGAAAAGACTTAACATGCATTGTTAACATTCTTAACACATATGGAGCATGTGATTAATGCTCCAAGTATCAGGAAATCAATTGTGAAATTTGTATGAGCAGGGTGTGTTGGAGTTATAATAAATGTGTTTGTTTGCGCATGCTGGTTTTCTAAGCCTAGTGACGGTTAATGTTTTTGTTATAATAAATGATGGATAGATCCAGATAGTTGATGTCTTTGTTGGATGGTTTTTCGAGTTCAAATTGTAGGCGGGGGTCCAAGGTGCTTTTGTTATTTGTAGGTTTCAATTTGTTATAGTACATTGTGTTTTCATGAGAGAAGTAATGTTTTTTGTATATTTAGAACTGGATAATCTACACCTCATACAACAGATAGTATTTCAAACTCATGGCCTATTCATTTCACCATCACCATCTCAGAACCCATTGGTAACATTCAGATATCATATTGAATGGCAGGTATGTCGACGACATCTTCAGTGTCACTAAAGAACCACAGATACACCATTCCATCAAATACATCTCTTTTCCTTACTATTGACCCCCTGAATGTTTCGTCAGTTAATTCCTTGTCTCATTCCATAACCACAGACTTTTACTGCCTTCAAAGCCAAAAACATACAAAGTCACACATTTCAAGGAAACACGACACATCTCCAATTTCACTCATGATAAATCCCTCACCCACCACAAGAGAATAACCCGGTTCAATATCACCAACTGTTTGTCTTAAGATGTCCTACATTTTTGTGCAATTCCCTGAAATTGGAACATATATTCCAAAATTGTCAAGTAATATTCCTCTGCTTCAAATTTTTCTGTGGGCCTAGTAGCCAAGTAGTAAGGAGATTGATTATATCCTGGAGGAGTGGGATTCAATCCCCAGCAGAGGTCTAGATTTTTCTCCTCCAGACCTCTGTTTCTTTCTCAGGAGTTAAGGAAGGGCAGGTGTGAGGCTGACCTCAACTTGGTCCCATTGGTCACATAATGCCTTACTTCTCGTGATCCCAAGGCCTGAAGTGGGCTACTTTAACTTTTAACTGCAATTTTATCAACAAACAAATACATTTCAATCTATTTTCTTATTTTACTTTATTTTGACATTAAAGGTGCTGTTCTAGATAAAATTGCATAAATTTTAATTTTTATAATTTGAAGATTTAAGATTTAAAATATTGAAAGTAAAGATTATAATGTCGGAAAATAAAAGTTGCAATTTCACTTAATAATTAAAATTTAAGCTTGAACAATATAAAAGCCTAATAGTTTTATCTTGAAACAGGCTTCAGGATAGTAACTGAGACTGTATGTGTGTGTGTGTGTATATATATATGCCACTTTAATGTAAATAAAACATGTTAAAAGCATTTTTTTGCTGATTTTCGTCCTTTTTCGGATTATCTGCGGAATTCGCTTATCCGCGATTGCCGTGCCACCCAACTCCTCGGATAATTGGGAGTCTACTGTATATACATTTTACTGTTGCATTTCAAATTTTAATTATTGATTAGAGTTGAATCTTTCGATTCCTCTTTTCTTTTTCTTCTTTTGTGTGTGCATTCTGGATAATATTTTGAGATATTAAGTATTTCACAGAACATTGCTCAAGATTTCATGGAAAGTAGATCTACATAATGAGTTAAATGTCTGGAATCAGTGGTTATATATTTACAGAATTGCATTAATAGGCATTATCAGTAGAAAGTTATAACTACTTAACATTAGACAAGTAACTTTTAAAGCAAAACTCGTCAACATGCATTGATCTTAAAAGACAGATTGACAGAGATACATTTATATGAAGTATTAACAGTGCGACATACTTCACCATTTCAGATTTTTTTTCATTTTTTATAGTCAGAATTTGTAATATTAAGAGATCAAACCTCAAGCACTGTTATCCCATTAAGATGATGTGAAACACCACTACATCTCAATGTACTAATGCCAGAACTGAGATAATATGTTATGAACCGATTCCAAATTATCATTCTAGCTACGCTATCAAGAGTTGTTTCACTGTCTGGAACTGAGTAGGGCAAGGATAACCAAAAAAATAATTGGGCATACTCAGCACTTTTAAATTGTATAGCCTACTTTTCTTTTCATTAATTATAGACATTTATTTTCATTTACTGTACTTACTTTTGAATTAGCAAAGCAATGTAATGTAGGATATGCAAAGATTCATCTTGTAAAGTTGTGAAGAGCTAACTCAGTTAAATGAAATGTTTGTGAGTTAATAAGATGAAAGTTCATTAAGTAAAACTTGGTAAAGAGAAAAGAAAAGTCAAAATTGTATTGTATTTAAAAAAAAATGAGCTCCTGTTCTATCAAAGCAACAGCCGAAAAATGAAATATTTGTTTATTTTGGGAAGGAGACTGAAATATATCTGATGTAGTAGTTTGCAAATGTCAGTTATAAGCCAACTTATTATGAACCTTTACCTTATTACCACTAGCATCTACACCTTTGCCTTCTTCTTCAATATGAAATCTTAAGTTTTCCAAAAGAATTAATGTTCCTGGAGCAGGATTGGCACAAGCAGCTTCAACTTCATCTCCAACACAGTCGTTCAAAAATAAGACATCCCTTTAAGAGAAAGAACAAACATTCAATAAAAGAAAGTAATTACATAGCTAATGAAGTGTTTTTATGGTTAAGAGAGAGATGATGTTATTTGTCTCATGCAAGGGGGACATGGCCAAAAATAATTATATTAGGCCCAGCTATAAAAAACAAAGAATTAAAAATTAGTTCAATCTCTACATGAACATGTATACATTATATTACCAATAAAAAAATAAAATGAAATGTTGTTGCTGCAGTATTGTTATAATAAATAATTAATAGTACAACTTTTAAAAGCACAAAGGTTTATGTAAAGTTAAGAGAGTACAAAAAATATATATTTCCATAAATTTACGGTGCTCAGGAAGCTTTTCGGCCATTTCTGCAATGGCCGTTGTCAACTGTCATCCTCCTTCTCTCTCTCTTTTGTCGCTTCTCTTTGTGCTTTTAAAAGTTGTACTAGTTAATTGTTTATTATATATAATTAAGCACGTTAATCTGCAGTACTGTTAATATTTAAAAAAACTACTTAAAGAAATAAAGATTACTGTAGAAAAAAAAAAGTAAAGCAATGGAAGTTTTACTTTGATCAGAAGCACACTTACCTGCTTAACAGCTTTTTCAATTCTTCTGCCACGGGTTTCAATGAAAATTTTTCATTTCTGTTACCGTCAGGACGTCCCAGATGGCTCATCAATACAACTGATTTAGCACCCTTATCCAAGGCATAACGAACAGTATCAAGGGCAGCAACAATTCTGTAATCAGAAAAGAAATTGTCATTACAATAATGTTAATAACTTTTTTGTGAATCATGAAACAAAAATCTCAGTGTTTGATGTTTTGGTTGCCTTTTCAAATGTGATAATCTATAAGATATAACAAGGTTTAAAAACAATCTTCAAAATCATGTTAAGAATGAAAAGAATGCATTCAGCATAACAAAGACTATTCTTGATCTAATGCTGATGTCTCTAGAAAGAGGATAAACATCATGTAGAATGAGCTAGTAAAGATGGTAGTCACAAGCTCATGAAGGTTATTAATTTAGCCAAGATATTTATTTTACATTGTAAGGTTCTAAAACTTTTTGTGTGTTTGTTTTTTGCAATCTTGTAACTGACTGTATTTGCTCAACAATAGGAAATTCTATGATGGAGATAGACGAGTTACTTGTTTCTTCTTTAAATTTAAGCATCACCAAAAGTTTGTGATGCTTAAGGAGTTCCAAATCATATAATATGACAATTCATATAGTTCAGATAATTGGAAACTAAAACCTAATATAAACAGGAATACATCCAAAGCAATGATTCTGAAAGACATTTTCTTCACAGCCACTCTTAGCTATAGTAAACGAATTTATCCATTTAGTTATTTAATGGATTACTTTATACGTTAAATAAAATTCGATTTATTTCTAGATTTTCAATATAGTGATATCAATTGTAATAAAATTTTACTATAATTTCTAATAGTTGGTTACTATATGATTTCCTGAATAATATCTATCAAGAAGCTTAGGATACAGTTTTCCAATAATATGAAACTTTTACTTTAAAAGTTTATTTAAAAAAATATTGATCTGCAACATCCAGACACCAACTGGTGTTCTTGATGACTAGATCTAAGAGAGTGAATAACATTTTCAGGAAAAGATCACCAATTCAACTTAAATTTTCTTAAGTGATTACAAATTATAAAGATAATTATCTAATTTATTCTAAAATATATCAGTTAATAAACATATATTGTCAGAATAAGAGCTGTTAATATCAATTTTTGATTTTTTTACTTAAATGAATCATTAATGCATAAACTGATTTTTGTTTCTGTACTGGGATACCTTAAATGTCTTAAAATCTTTCAATCTACAAGTTTAAAATTACTGCAATTTTGTTTTTAATTGTTTGCCGAAACTTCTTAGTGCAACAGAAATTGTATAACTTTCTTACTCATTGTGTATGCCCAGTGGCTCACATGATAAGGCGATTGTCTCCAGACTCAAATGACTTAGTTAAATTTCCAACAGAGGGCAGCAATGATTTCGCAGGTATTTCTCTTCCATGTAAATTTCATGGTACACTCAATCCTCTGTCAAATGGCTGTGGGGTTTCTAGGTGATTAAGGCAGCTGAGTGTTCTTCTGATCTTAACTTCATCCTATTGATGACTTGAATTGCAAGAGCATTTCCTCCTATGCTGTTTACCCTCAATAAGAGCAATGCTTTAATCTTATCTATTATTGTAATATATTTGGTTACTGCAGGAACAGTCTCCCTAAGCAATATCTTGGTCCTAAAGTAGAGGGTGGGCCTGGTAGCTGAGTGGTAAGGGTGCTTGGCTGCAAGTTAGAGGAGGTGGGTTCAATCCCTGGCCTCGGCAGAAATTTTTCCACGCTCCTTCTCTAAATGGTCCTAGGATCTACCCAGCCCTCTGTAGAATGGGTACTGGTGTTTCTTTCCTCGAGGTACAGGCAGGCAATCGTTGGGCTCATCTGACCTCATCTCAGTCCAGGGTCACTGAAACTTTGGAGCCTAGATGGGCTGTAGTGGGTTCCTGTGAGATGCACTTAACTTAATCTAAACTGCCATAATCTGTTTTACGTAACATTTATTTCGTATCTGTTGTACAAAAATACAATTTTTATTGCATTATGTATTCATTTGGCAAAATTTATCTCCATACTACTGGTATTGGTGGTTATACAATTTGTTTTCAAGTCCTACGTAAGCTGAATAATTCAAAGTGATTGTGCACAAAAGAAAAGAGCAACTAGAAGATTATCAGAAACTGACTGATGGAAGTGTATTTGGGTTAATAATAATAAAATTTACAAATAATTATATTTACTTATGCAGTTACTGAAGTGATCACAAAGTCTGAGACTGAAATGAATTGATCATATCTCAAGAATAAAAGGGTGTTAGAATATTAAAAATAATAGGAATAGGAAAGTGTCTCAAAGATGTATTAGAAGACCAAGAACAAGATAGAAGGTTGCATTAACAAGAAGTTAGGAGGTGATGTAAATTGGAGGAGGAAGCCAACCATGGAAGTCTGTTTCGGGGATCATCTTAATTTTCGTAACAGGACTGGAATCCAATTTTAATCATTTCTAATAAAGGTTTTTGATGATAATTATTTACCAACAGACTATTTTCTATTCTTATTGTTCTCTGGCTCCCTGAGTAACTTTATAATAGGGCTAGATAAAAGATTCAATAGGTTGAGACAGACAAGAATTTACTCAAATCACAGACTGTGTAGTCAGAAAACAGTGGGGGTAAAGAAGAATTATCGTGAATCAAACCCAGCAATAAGAAGGATAAGGGACTGATAGCGATCAAAATAAAAATTAGTTGTTTTAAAAATATTTCACTATTCGTTGCTAGTTTTACAACTTTTAAATTTTCAAAATTGTTATTAATATAAATAAATATTAATCATTTAATACAAATCCATGAATATAAAATTACATTTCTTTTACCTTTGGTTATTTGTGATTTTGCCTTCTTTCATTGGGACATTGAAATCCACTCTAAAAGTATGGAATAAAGAATAAAACAATCAGGTAAATTTTAACATGAATTTAAAAAATATATAGTTCATAACAATAATCTATTGATTAGTCAAAGTGTATATGTTACAGTGTTTTTTTGTTTTGTTTTTATCTTTAATATTATATTAATATTATTATTATATAAATTAATATATATATAGATATTAATTAAATAATACTTTGCAATTGATGTTACTGATATCAAACTAATAAAAATAAAAAAAAGTCAGTAATTTATGAATAAATTACTGAATTAAATTTATGAATAAATTACTGTCAAAGGATTTATTTCGTGCTATTAAAAAAATCGGGGGATATTGACTAAATGAATAAATTTCATAAATTAATTATTTCTTAAGAAATTACCTAAAAAAATAACAAAAAGTAATAAAGACTGTTTGAATTAGAACTTGCAAAGTTAAAAGACTTTAATACCGTCGTATTATTAAAAATACTCAAGGAATTTTAATTCTAATAAGAAACTAGATTAAAATCAGTCTAAATGATAAACTCAATTTTATAGTAAACTTACCGAATAATAACTCTTTTATCTTTTAACTCCAAATTATCAATGCTTAACTTATTGAGAGCCATCGTCCTGAAGAATCTTAAGGGAAATCTAAAGATGATAAAATTATATTAAATCTCCAAAACACTGAAACGAGCAGTCTCGGCCGAGAAAAGCTAGCGAACGGTTCACCCGACCTTCGTGAAGGACAGACGATCACGACCGGTTCGACTTCTTGATGAGTGCGTTCAACAACAGTGTATTAGGAGATAGAAGTAAGGAACTTCCGGTTGTGTTAATGAACAGTCCTCTAAAATAAAAG
>JAFIDM010014012.1:4055132-4081523 GCA_023159025.1 Thereuonema tuberculata
CTTAGCTGTTTCTGGCTAGAGGTTCACTATAAACAAATGATTAACAAGAAATATTAACATTAGCTTGTTGATTAATATAATAATAAAGAATAAAGATAAAAACACACAACAATTAAAAGATCCACTGAGCTATTTTTGTTCCGGGAATCAAATACAGACTGTTTCGACCTTCCCATATCTCATTAGTTTGATTCGCCCAGTACTTATTACTCAGTGGGATCCAAATATATTTATTTATTTATTATGTAAGTATATAATAAGTAAATAAATAAATACATAAGAATACATTTACTCAATATTATGGATTTTGCTCTTTTTATTTCTTCTAATCTGTAAATAAAGTACTTGTTAATTTTGAATTTCAGATGATGTAGTTATAAACTTTAAATACTAACAATTTTACTACAGTAATACCTTGAGATACGAGCGTACCGACATACGAGTATTCCGAGATACGAGGAAGCCATAGAGCACATTTTTGCTTTGAGATACGAGCACGCTTACAGAGGCCGACCTAGGTGTCCGAGCACTCGGAACAGCCTACGCCGCCTCACGTGTTCATTGACTTCCGTACTCATCTACTGCGAGTCTTCCGTATTGTGTTTGCGTTTTCTATGTGATTTTCTCTCTATTTTGTGCATTATTCTTCATAACGGTGATGAGTCCTAAGAAAGTGAGTGGTAAGATGATAGTGAGAAAAAGAAACGCATGATGACCATGGGAATAAAGTGAAAGAAAAGTAAAGAATACAAATTGAAAAAAGCAAAAAAAAAAAATTAAAAGAAAAATACGTAAGTTAATTCTAAGTTTATGTAAGTTACATGGTGTATGTGTAAGGTACGGTACGGAATCAAGTGTCTACGTACGGGCCAACTTTCCTCCCTTCCTCCTCCGCTCATGCCGCCATTAGCCGCTGCTGTATCGTCTGTCAGTCAGAACTCATAATTAAAAGCACATTTTATTTTATAACACAGGAATCCTTACATACTATAATTTTTTTTGTGTGTGCATATGTCGATAACAATTAAAAACATGTTTTTTCCATTATTATTAGCACTAATAAGGGAGTTTTTTAGAGGGCCAGAACGGATTAATTTTTTTTCTGTTATTTCTTATGGGAAAAAATGATTTGAGATACGAGCACCTCGAGTTATGAGCTCGGTCCTGGAACTGATTGTGCTCTTATCTCAAGGTATTACTGTATATAAAAATAAAAAAGAATATAACAAAAGAAATTAAATAAAGAATTTATAAGATAAAAAGAGCAATGTCTTAAAATATTGCATTTTAATTTTTCTAAATTTTTAAAAAATTTTTAATTTCTACTTTCGCCGCTTATGCCACTCTGACGTGAAGATAAATTGGCTGTATCTTTATAGAAACAGCGTTATGATTTTTGTATTGGCATTTTTCAAATTTCACATCACTGTCTGGTTTTATATGTTTTATAATATAAGCTTATTCTTATATTCTATACTTTTCTAAATTTTCTAAATTGCAAAATAATTGATTGAAATCTTTGCTTTGCGAAACTCTTTGCGAAAGAATTGGCTTCGAGTTTTGCCCGTTCGATATATATACCCAACTATATAACTAACTATATATATATATATGGGATTAATATAATAAGCAATTTCTGAGTTATCACATCTTAGGATGTAAGGAGACTGCACTTCATGACAGGCACTGATGGGATATGTCCATGCAGTGATGATCAGCTCATCTTCTTGTGTGAAACACAAAGGACATTGTTTCTATCCCAGAAACTATTCATCTTTAGACTATTAAGACTCGTTATATGTTGTGGTCAGAATTCTTTATAAGATGATTGATATATAATAAATAAGAGTAGATAGATTTGGCTGTTGCAATTAGGCAGAGAAAATTATTATTATTCGTGAATTTTTAGCTAATATCTACATCACATTAAACAGTTTCATGTTTGTGTATTCTATTGTAATACTTAGGCTAATTTTCTTTCAATTAATTTCATTGAAGAAATTTTCTGAGCAGCACTGATATGATGCAAAGAATTCTTTGTGTTGCAATCATTAAATCATTAAGAATTTCCTACTTAATTCAGTCTTTATATGCATAATTACATTTGCAAACTAAAATTGATTTCTCACAGGGAGTAATTGAGGATCTTTTCTCTGATGTAATTTTGTATAGAAATGTTATAATCCAATTTTCAAAGAGCTATCAGTAATTTTCAATCCTTTGTGAAATTCTCGCATCCTGTGGGACTGTTAAAAAAAAAGCTTGTATTCTGGCATATTTTCATTCTTTCAAAGAAATCTATTAGTCAGATAATTGCTTCTTTTTTTAAACCTTAATACAGCCTTCTTTCTGTTGAAGTGCAGACAAAAATGGCGTCTTCAATATAATTATGACTATTTTCTCTTATAAAAAAACTATGGAAGTTTCTCTCAATGATTTGGGAATAATTGAAATTTACTAAAAATTCGGAACCATTATCTTTATTTATTTATTTATTTATTTATTTTCAGAATGAAGCACTAATTTATATGGAACCTGAAAAACAAGTCATTTCTAGATCTGGTGATGAATGCGTAGTGGCTTTGTGTAATCAATGGTAAGTTATCCTTTACACTAACTGTGTGATAACCAACCATTAATGGAGCATGTGATTTGCTTAATTATTACTGAAGTAATTAAGTGAATCCTGTTAAAATGTCAGATATTTGTTAGTGTAATTTAGTTGCAGGAAATGCAAATATATTGCATGTATTAATTAATTTATCGGATTATTAAAAATTAAAATTACCTAAGAAATTAAAAAAAAAATGGAAGAAGATTTTTTGTTAATTAATTTAATACTAAAAAAATAAATAAATAGGAGAATCTAAAATTCTCTTGAAAATTTTGGAATAAAATAAGCAAATGAATTAAATTTCATAATTTAAAATACAGATCCTATTTTATATTTGCTTATTAAATCAGTCTTTTGCTTCTCGTGTTTTCAAGACCAGGTAGTGTAATTTCTTAATTTTATTAATTTCACTAAAATTTCTTAATTTTATTAATTTCACTAAAATTTCTTAGTTTTATTAATTTCACTATTAATCTGTTCCTGATGATTAGCACAGTCAAAGTATTGATCACATTCCATTGGTAGCGTTTTCTATCACCTTGGCTTGTTTCCTATCTCTTTAAGATGCAGCTTCAAAAGAGAAGGTCAACATTAAATTCTTCAGAATGGCTTTGTTAAATATTGGGGTTTTTCATGTATGTTGTTGATAATAAATAACTGATTCTTCTGTATAACCTACCAGAATATACAAATGTTAGTTCCTAAACATCAGCAGATACCTACAATTCGATATTGCCTTTATAATATATTATAAAACAAACAAGTAAACAAATCAGGTTATTTTTAAAGATTTTCCATAAATAAAACTATATGTTCAAAAATGGCATTTTTGATAAGTTAGCTGTTTGTTTTTATGAATAATTTTTCTGTATTTCAGACTATTTAAATTAAGTAACTTTTTAAATTCAGTTTTTAATGAAGTTATACTTTAAGTGAAGACTTTACATAGGAAATTATTGAATATAATGAAAACTATTGAATATCTATTTTAATAGCACATTTAATTGACCATCTTTGCAGTGACCTGAGAGACTGATTTCTTTTCAAGTAAAATAGAATATTAAGTAAAATATTAATACATTCTATTAAGTAAAATAGAATGTATTCAATTTTTTTTTAGAGCTTAATTAAATATATAAATTGTATAATAAACTTAAAACCAAAGGCCTTCATTTTGTAGTGAACTTTATGCTTTTTTTTTTAGGTACTTAGACTATGGTGAAGAAAATTGGAAGGCTAAAGCAAAGGAAGCTTTAGCTCAGATGGAAACATATTCTGAAGAAGTCAGGAAAAACTTTCAAGCTTCATTAGACTGGTTACAAGAACATGCATGTTCTAGAACATATGGTTTAGGTATTTCTTTCTTTCAGAGCTTTGTAAAATGAAATTGTCAATATTCTTACTTTTGTAAAATTGTAATATAGAAGAGAAATGTAAGACAATTTAAGGTGTGGATTAAAGGATTATAAACAAATAATCATTATTATGAATTAATTGTTGTTTATCTATACCAGGAACTAAAATGCCTTGGGATGAGCAGTGGTTAATTGAATCCCTCTCAGATTCGACTATTTACATGGCTTATTATACTGTTGCCCATCTGATTCAAGGAGGAACTTTTAATGGACAGGGAAAGAACTTTCTGAACATAAGGTAAAAAAAAAAAAAAAACCTTTAATGACTAGAATTACAATATTGCATAGATAACATAAGAAACTTGTACTTCTTGAATTGTTCTATTACTATTTATTGTATTTATTACAAATTTGGTACAGCAAGTTGAATCCAAGCATTTTTCTGAATGTACAAATTTGGTGTAAAGCAAGTTGAATCCAATCATGTTTTCGGAGCTGGCTAGCATTCCTGACTGCAAAGACAGAGTTCATCAGTTCGAATCCCAAACAAGACGAAAAAAAGATACTATTTGTTTCTAAGCAATAGAAACCGAAGCTCAAATAGAATTAAAGCAGTTCATCAGTTAGAATCCCCTACAAGACAAAACAACGAAAGAAAAAAAAAAAGAAGCTATTTGTATCTGAGCAATAGAAAGCAAAGCTCAAATAGAATTCAAGTAAGAGCAGGTATTGGGAACCAGGAATAGTCCATTGGGTTCCTGACTGCAAAGACAAAGTTCATCAGTACAAATATCGTAAAAAACGAGAAAAAAACAAAACAAACTATTTGTTTCTCAGCAATACAAAGCGAAGTTCAAATAGAACTAAAGTAAGAACAAGTATTGGGGGACCAGGAATTATCCAATGGCTAGCATTCCTGACTGCAATGACAGAATTCATCAGTTCGAATCCCATACAAGACGAAAAAAAGAAACTGTTTCTTAGCAATAGAAACCGAAGCTCAAATAGCATTAAAAAAGGAGTTCATCTGATCGAATCCCATACAAGACAAAAAAAAGATACTACTTGTTTCTCAGCAATAGAATGCAAAATTCAAAATGAATTAAAGTAAGAACAAGTATTGGGGAATCAGGAATTGTCCAATGGATAGCTTTCTTGACTGCAAAGACCGAGTTCATCAGTACTAATCCTGTATACGACGAAAAAAAATAGAAACTATTTGTTTCTCAGCAATTGATAACGAATTTCAAATGGAATTAAAGTAAGAACAGGTATTGGGGGACCAGGAATAGTCCAATGGCTAGTGTTCTTATTTATTACAATAAATTTGTATATATTCTTACTGATTTATATATAGTGAATGTTAGTAATTCCCTATCTGGTAATAAAACATTTCTTCCATTGTAGATTATGCATGGTACCTTCTACTACAAAGTTTGTTTATTTCCAAATACATAAATAAATATTTATGCCCTATTACAGTAATCTTAACTCGTTTTTTGATTCATGTTGTTAAAAATACTCTACGCATTCCGTATGTTTATTAGATAACTTAATCACATGTCAAGTTTAAAAAATGCTTCTTCTTCCTTAGATGCAGAGAGAAAATTTTTATCTAGTGTTCATTACTTTTATTAACTCATATTTATTATATCTTCCTTTTCACATGGTCTCTGTATTACTTTTGATATTTGCAACTTTGGTCATTGAACGCTTGTTTTGAATAATACCATCTTAGTATATTGAAATTAATAAGCCAACTATACCTTGCTTTTAGAGTTAAAAAAATTCCTTAAAACTTTTGGTTTTATTTTTATTACTCTCTTTTATATCCTTTTCATTCACTTTAGTGTACAAAGTCTTCTTTTTTAATCTATAAATCACTTCTACTTAGGTTAACCATCTGTTAAATTTACAATCTGTTGTAGAAAGTCTATATAGTAATAACATCAACTTCTGTGCATTACCTACTTGATCTAATGATTTATTCTTATGAGTCATTAATATTGAAGTCGTAAGTTTCATTTTATTAATTACAATATATTAACAGATTAGAATTTTCTGAGGTCTGGGGAAATGTGTTATTTTACTTTGTTTTTTATTAAATTTGCATGATTTTCTTTATAGTTAATTATACTTTGGTTTCTAAATATTATTAGGCCACAGCAGATGACTCCTGAAGTTTGGGACTACATCTTCTTCAAAACTGCTAAACTTCCTAAAACTGACATTCCTAAGCAGGCTTTGGATCGAATGAAGAATGAATTTGAATACTGGTAAAGGAATTATTAGACAATAAATGTGTTATTATCATTAAGAATTAAGTTTCTCTTCCTTTCTGGATAAACAGTCACATATTCATGGACAAAAAGCCACCCCCCCCTTTTTGTCTATAATAATCTTGTTGTAATTGTTGACCCATGTATCAATAAGTTGTAGACCATCTTTGTGAAAGTTATTTGATACTAAGCTTGATGGTATCTTGCTCCTGATATCTTAAAAATAACTATTAAAAGACTTACAGTACTGTAATTGTATCTACTAAAGTCACATTTTAAAAATTGCTTTCTGCAAATCCATACATCCTTTTCAATTCATTCTAAAGCAGCACATGAACAAATGAACTTACTTTTAATCTATCATCAGCCCATGCATTTTCACACTTTCCTATATTAAATTATATGACGTACTGTGCATACTTTCATTGACTTGTGCATGTATCATTAAAATGCATGACTAGGAAGTGGTATCCTATCTTGGAAAATGAGACTGATAAAAAATACTGTGGTGACCTCTGATATATTGCAATTACTCAATCAGAAAAGAAATCCTAAATTTAATTGTAAAAAATGAATAAAACCATTAATTTTTTTAATAAAAATATATATCTCAAATAAAAATTTGTACATTTATTCAATACAACTTTGTAAGTTCAGCATATTATTTGTCTTATTTTTAGTTCTGAATTTGTACTAAACATTTCAAGCTGAGGAGATGATGTGGTAGATGAGTCGTATGTTATATCTTCAAATAAAAACTGCAACTTATCTATGAGTAAATATGATAAACTTAAGAATTTTGTATTTTTCATTACATATTCATTTTCCTACAATCTGTTTTCCATTTTTTAGGTATCCAGTTGATTTAAGAGCATCAGGAAAAGATCTTATTCCTAATCATTTGACATATTTTCTCTACAATCATTGTGCAATTTGGGCTAATGATAAAGGAAAATGGCCTAAAAGTTGTAGAGCCAATGGGCACTTGCTTCTAAATTCAGAAAAGGTATTCAGTAAATGTTACAGTTTTACAAAAATTTAAAACATGAAATTTTTTCTAATTTTCAAGATTCAGAAATGATACTTTTGAAGATGGTTTAACATTCAATTATATAGAAACAGACAAATCACTCATATAAATGTAAATTATGTAATAAATTTATGACATAAAGTTTTAAACAGTCAGTTTTTAGAAGTTAACTCTGTAATTGAAACTCAAACACTGTTTCTTTTCAAATCAAAATTTCATCTGCAGAAAGAATTCTGGTAGCATTTACTGCTGTTGTGGAATAGTGTTGTGCTTAAGCATGGCAATTATCTTTCCCATTTCAAGTGAAGAGTTATTACAAATTTATTTTTCCTATAACAAGATCAGCCACAAAAGCAGTTTATTAATATCAAATGGGAGTTTTATAGTTATTTGATATTAACAAAAGCAGTTATTGCTTTGTCAAAAAATATCTAAGTAATTCATTAGAAAATTCTTAATGCAACAACAACAGCTCATTTTGTGATTGTTATGATTGTTCTTATTTTAGCGGCGTATTGAATCGTTACAAGTTAACTGTTAATAAGAAAAGAAACTAACTTTTTTTTCTGAAAACTCTACTTTCAATAAATCAGAATTTGCTGTGAATATTTTGTTATTTAAAATTGAATTTTTCTCATTGCCAGTCTTTACCTACATCTTCACAAAAGATTATGATAGTGTAAAAAGTTCTTTGTGATTGCCTCTCGATAATTTTAGATTGCATAAATGTCGCTGTCCAAATGCTTCATTTGGTAGAAAGTCTGGTGTGTTAACATAACTGAGTTGGGTATCTGATATCCAAAAGAAGTCTCGTTGTGTAAAATAGCTTCCATCTAATTTTTGCAGCATCTCAAGATTTTGGACGGATTGAAAGTCATTTGAAATACATAAATTACTATATTATTTATCTGAACTCAGATTTCAGTTTTTTTCATAAAACTGGTCTTAAAATTATTTACAATAAGAATCAACAAACATATTTAGCTTTAAAATTTAAAATTGGAAAGCACTTACATTATAAGTACGTGGAGCAGGAAAGGAAATGCGCTATTAGGATTCCATTTCTTTGACCGAGAAAGCTACACAATCATAAATTTTACCAAGTAGTCTTCTTTAGACGAACCTGACATTATTTATTTTTATTCACAAAGAGCTTATTGGTAAAAGATTAAGGCTTGTTGCTAAGAAAGCAATAGATTAAAAACTCTATAACCTTGTTGTTGATTCGAATTGAAAGAAATTTAATATTAATATTTATTTTATTGTGATTATTTTTCCCTTCTCAGATGTCAAAATCCACAGGAAATTTCTTGACTCTTCAGGAAGCCATTCAGAAGTTCTCAGCTGATGGTAAAGTTATTTCACTTTCAAAATTTATCTTTAAATTTTTTATCATTTTAATATGTTCAGAACTTAGTCATTTCTTAAAAATATCTTTAAGAAACTTTGTAAAAAGAAAAGAAAAATTACCCAAATTATGAGATACAATCCCTATGTTTAAAACTATTATGTTCTTATATTGTTTATCCATTGTTTCTAGTTACATTGTAAAAAAAGGAAAATCAACACACATTCACTTCATTCTTTACAAAATATCAATTCCACTTTAGCTTCTGTCACTGTCTAAAATTTTGCTTCTATCATTAACCTGTTACGTGCCACCCCCGAGTTATCTCTGGCTAGTGACCTTGACTGCTGTGTGCCGCTCCTGCGTATACTCGTGTTTGTAAGGTGACAAATATTTTTTAATAAAGTCACTAATTGTTTTGGTTTTCTTGGAAAAATGATTATTGTCTGCTGTATTGTGAGTTGTTTCAGCCGCTAAAAGGTTCTTAAAATTATTTCTTTGAATATGAGAAGTATATTAAAATAATAAATATCTGCTGGCTTATGAATCTATTTAAAAATCCCGCCGAAGAAAAAAGGCTTGAATTCCAGTGAATTATAATTTATTTCCTTATATTTAAGAGCTTTTAATCCAAGATGATTGAATTTTTATCATTATTATTATTATTATGACTAAAAACTCAAGCCTCAATTTTT
The DNA here is from genome assembly GCA_023159025.1 of Thereuonema tuberculata. Lineage (NCBI taxonomy): Eukaryota > Metazoa > Arthropoda > Chilopoda > Scutigeromorpha > Scutigeridae > Thereuonema > Thereuonema tuberculata. The sequence continues at coordinate 4,064,454 of JAFIDM010014012.1, forward strand.
AATCTTTGACATATTATCTTCAAAAAGATTGTTAAACTGAGTTTAAACTGTTCGTTAATATTTTCCTATACATAAAAACTAAGCAACTAATCATTTTGAAGTGAAAAAGAATTGAAATTAACTAATGAAAGACTCCTTGGAATATGTTAGGTTTAACTCGCTAAGACACCCCACCATCACAGGCAAGTTGGCAGTGATTGGTTTAAACTTATCCACTCAACACATTTGTTAATTTTGTTTGTTTGATGTCATCAGTCTCATAAAAACATTTTCTTCAGAGTTTGTCAAGTTTTCTTTCCAGGTTTTGTGTCTCCTGGAATTCTTCTCAGAAAGTTTGTATCAAGTTAAACTACTCCTTCCCTTCACTTTTCACTGATAAGATCCTTCAAGAATTCTCTAGGTATCCACTTGCATAACTTAAGTCATTCGGCATCAAATGTGTTAATAATGCAGATCTTGAAGTAAGCAAACAGTGTAAAACTTTCTAAACAGTATAGGTTCACAGTGAACATGTTATACTTCTGACAATCTGTATTATTTTAATCAATCATGTTCCTGACTAATTCAGTGTTTAGCTGTTCATTTAGGGCTAAAGCTCCACAAATACTATGCCACAAAACACTTGTTACACCCATTTTTGTTACAAGTGACATGATGTTCAAAAATCATTTTACCATGGACGATGTATTCATTGTTCGTGCACATTCTTTTGCCAGTCAACCATCGCATGTAGCAATGAATTAGAGCAGCGGTTCCCAACCGGTGGGTCGCGACTTGATCCTAAAACTATCAGCAACCATCGAATAAACCATCAGAAAGGATCAGAAAAATCAAAAATCGATCATATATAAGGAAGGGATATGATACAAATATGGTTTTATTCTATATTCTCTATTCCTATATATGTGGAGGTATTCCAATAAGGAAAGGTTGGGAACCGCTGAATTACAGTAAATAAATGAAACATATCAGTTATGATGTCATCCATGGTTTTAAAGTTCAATCTGAGACACCATTTGGTCTTCACTTTAGCAGAACAGAGGGTAATTATAAAATTATCACAGGAATGAAATATTCGAAAGGAAATAATGTATACACTTAAACATATTAGTTTTATGCATCAGAGTATTAAAAAAAAGAAAAGATTTTTTTTTAAGCTTTTACGATAACTGCTGTAGTCTACATGGAATTGTAGGATCCTTGAGTGTTTACTAGTAAAAAATAGAAAAAGAATTTCCAAACAAATGGAAGAAGTTCAACAATAAAATGTGTCATGATGAATCTTGCTAAAAGCTCTCTTTAATTCCTTAATGTAAATTTCATCATGCAAAATTTCCTTCAATAATTATCAAAATCAAAACATTACAAATATTTTCACTAAATAATTCATAGAGTTGAAATACAGATCATTGCTCTTATTATTTTCAAAATCTTTCTTTAAATGTTTTCTGACATATTCTGATGTATGTGTGTGTGTGTGGTCGGTTCGCACCGAAGTGCGAGCTTCGTTGCCGAAGCATCCGTGCTCCAGGGAGCGCTAGTGTTCCCAAGACGGCGAACCCCTAGCAGACTCCCTAGAATTACAAGGGAAAGATACTAGGGTGGTTTCCCGTGGCCTTCCCCAGGACGCCATTAAGGAATGACGTCAGACCGAAGAGAAAGTGAAGAAGAGGCTGGACAACACAGGACAGGAAATTTTTGAAACATCCATGCTCGCTACCGGGATTTGAACCCGGGCGCTGGCACATTGATCTCACGACAGACCGACGCCTGAGACCGCTCGACCACACCAGCGCGGCATTCTGATGTATAGGATTAATATATTTCAGTATGAATATTGCCTCCTTCTGAATGATGATTATTAAATGAAAAAATTAAAAAAAAAAATATTATGGTTTTCAGTACAATTAAATTGAAAACTGTTGGTGGAACAAAAGTAGCAAAATATGAAAGATGACATCAGTGACGTTCTTCACTCTTCATTGGTTGCAGTCATGGTCATCATGTTGAAAGTAAAGCAATCCTGTCGTATTAATGTTGACTGCTCTACTAGTGGACCAATTTAGCCCATCAAAAGCAATTTGACAACAAATATTGGATGATGTCACCTATTTTAACATTTCCTTTATCCAGTACAGAGACTCATACAAATGAAATAAAGTAATGACATCGACATTTTATTTTCTAAGAGCTGTCTATGAAATTGTTATTCCATTATATCAGAATGTGTTCATTTTGTTAATTAAAAGTTTCTTGATTTAAATTAGTTTTATTAAAGCAAAGTCATCCAAACATTGTTGTGTTAATAATTTGACTACCATATTGTCTAATCATTTTTTTATTATTATTTGTTTTTTACAATTTACGTTTTTACTCATTTGTATTATTTTAGGAATGCGTCTTGCTTTGGCAGATGCAGGTGATTCAGTTGAAGATGCAAATTTTGTGGAATCCATGGCTGATGCAGGAATTCTTCGTTTGTATACTTTCCTCGAATGGGTTAAAGAAATGTTAGCAGCAAGAAGTTCCCTACGTACTGGACCAACAGATACATTTCAGGACAGAGTATTTATCAGGTAGTTTATTAAATGTAAAATGAATTTGATCAGATTAAATATTGAATGGTTTGATGCCTATTAATTACTCTATGAATATAATGAAAAGATCAGCCATTGTTATTTATAATGAAAAGAGTTTTGAAAAATCTGTAGGCAGAAATTCAAAATGGACTGATTTTCCTGAAATTAAATATAACATTTTTTTTTTTTTTTTTTTTTTTTAGGAAACAAGCATGAAATTAAGTTGACAAAAGTATATATAAGGCCTACAATATTTCAAGTCTTTATCATCCAAGATTCATAAGTAACGGTATGATGAATTTTGAATGAAAAAGATTTGAAATATTCTTTGTCTCTATATAAACTTTTATCAATTTAATTTCTGAAGTGTTTGCTTCTTCTTACATGACCTTTACATCTGCATATGTTAATTTGATCTTTCAGAAATTTAATTTAATTTATTTATTAATACAGTAAAACTCTGATTATCCTAGTTTCCGCTTTAACCAAGCTAACAAATATTTTTAGGATTTTTTTTTGGTTCTATATTTTCAATTTAAAAACTACCGAAAAAAATTCTGAACTTGATCTGACCAATCAACGAAGAGGATATACGTGACTGGATAAACGCTGACGAACAATAAGAAATTACAGATGAAATGATTGTCAATAAGGAAAATGAATCGAGCGATGATGATGAGGACAGTGACGATGAAAATCGACATATGAAAATCTCCCATACAGATGGACTAAAAGCTATCGAAAGTGCTATTGAATATGTAAACAACAAGAAGAAGCGACACCAGCAATCCTGTTATCTTTAAAAAAATGGCGAAACAATGCTGCAGAAAAACACCATAAAACGGACTTTTTTAAGTGAAAGAACTCTTTAATTATCGTATCAATATGAATTGCATGTGGTGTATCTGTATAACTTTTGTATTTGTTAAAATATACATTTAAACCTACACGATTTACTTAAACAATTTTTGCTTTAACCGAGTTAGTCTTGGTCCACATTAACTCGGATAATCGGGACTCTACTGTATATGAATTTCACAATTTCTGTTGCACATATCTGAAGCACAAAACTCAACAAATTTTGCACTTAAAACTCATACAAATTCTAGATCTGTCAATTAAAAATAGAAATAGATTCTTTTTAGCAGATATTTTGTGTTTATTGGTAAAAACAAATAACTTAAAGTAATGTTTTATTTTTTGCTTAATTTTGTTTAGTGAAATGTACAAAAAAATTAAGGAAACAGAAGAACATTATGAAAAAATGATGTACAAGGAGGCTATCAGAACAGGATTCTATGAATACCAAGTAAGTAAATATTAACAGTATCTGATATTGTTTTAAATAACTTATTATTTATTTATTCCATATGTGTATCATATCATTATTTTCAATTTTGGTAAAACTGATTAGGTTTCAATATCAAACTTTGGGAGTCACATTTTTATTTTTCTTCATATTTGTCAATGATGTTCCTACCTATAAGCAGTTTTAACTATGAACAACAAAGTTGGAGAGTTCAGGGTTAGACAGATAGACTATCATGCCAAGCTATACAGTAAGATCATCTCAAAGATCCTAAAACTCTAAGTGTACATCAAATTATCTACAGCATTATTTAGCAATTTTTAACAATAACTTTATATTTATTTAAGCCTGTTTCTCATCAAACTTACTCACTGCCAAAATCCCAGTATTGTAGTTCTTCAGCTGCATTGAATACACAAGATGAGTTTTGTTTAGTTTTGTTTTTTCAAAAAGGCTTCTAGCCTAATTTTTTTCATATTTTATCATTGAGAGCCACACAACTTTTTCTAAACTCCAAAAAAGCAATTTTTTTAAAAATTTCTCTTTTAATATTTTTTTTATTATTATTATGAAGCACTGCCAGTAATATTTTATTTCTAAATATACTACTAACATATAAGTATTACTGGAAAGAAAATGAAGAGTTACTAAAGTTCATCATTACATATTTTCATTAAAGTTGTTTTCTACTTAATTGACGTAATTATTATTTTAGTTTTGGCTGTTCTGTTCCTTCATTCAGGTTGGTCCTTTTCTCCTGCTCAGGCGCTTGGAAAAAAATAGGGTCTTAGAACTGAGGGAGAGGAATTGGGCCCATCAAGATTTAAGTCACTAAGTTTTTGCCAATGTACAATTTAATTCATCTCTTTAGTGAAGGAACTAAAGAAGTAAAGAGGGAAGACAAAAGCAAGTAGGCAATTTAAACAGTACAAGGTGGTCAGTCATACTATTTCTGAGCTGTTATATGCTGTGCATTGAAAAGGAAGGGACCTGAATGCTCTCCAGTTCAAATGCCATCTTGCCTCTTAGCAGTGCTCTCTATTACCATAAAAGAGGCTCTAGCCACCGAGTATTGGCAGAATAACCGCTCTTAAGGATGGAAGAACATACCTATTCTCAACTGTGCTTGCACAGGGGCACATGTCAATGCCTTAAGATGGCAGTCCAGTAAGGTTGCCTACAACCTTGTAGAACATCTGACCATTCGAATCCTAGTTATCTGATAACCACGAAATTCATTTATCCTTCGCATATTTCCTTTTGCAAGGCCGCAATAGAATATTTAATGAAGATAAGCTACAGGAAGACAAACAGAAGTAATTATTACACGCATTAACAAAAAAAACGACACACCTAGAAGGAGTTGAACGATTGTAATGAAATTTCGTATGCAAATACATTGGGACCGCCCATGCAAATGATTAAACTTTGGTGTCCAATGAATGAATAGCGAGAGCTACAGCGCATCGAAACTGCGCACTCAGCAGGTGTATATAAGAAGCGATTCTCAATCTGATGGTCAAAATTTCTTGCATTGTGAGTTAGGATACCTTTCAACGACTGAAAAAATGCCTCGCCGCAGGATTCGAGCTCATTACGTGCAACTGTCAGAGTTTGAAAGACGTCGTATCATTGGATTGAAAGAGGCAGGTTGGGCAAATCGGAGAATCGCTCATCATGTGGGTAAAAGTGATGCGGCAATTAGAAGATGCTGGCAGGAATGGGTGGACAATGGCAGATTTCAGCGTCATGAAGGTAGCGGTCGACCTAGGGTCACAGCAGAGCGGGAGGATAGAGTGATTGTCAGATCAGCTGTCATAGCGCCTGAATCATCGTTATCAACCATCAGACGTGCGACCCGCACACGAGTGTCCACCATGACCATTCACAGACGGCTGAGAGAGCGACATCTACGCTCGTACCGACCGCTACGCCACCTGCCACTCACGTCTGCACACCGTCTGGCCAGATTACATTGGTGCTTGTCTCGATCCGGTAGGAATGATGCTGACTGGGGACATATAATGTTTAGCGACGAATCCCGCTTCCAACTGTGTCCTGACGATCGTCGCAGACGTGTCTGGAGACGCCCAGGGCAGTGTGCCGATCCTGCTTTCACTATTGCACGTCACACAGGCCCTCAACCAGAAGTTATGGTCTGGGGTGCCATTTCCCTTGATAGCCGGACCCCTTTGGTCATCATTAGCGGCACACTTACAGCACAGCGGTACGTCGACGACATTCTGAGACCTGCTTTGCTACCCTTCCTTTTGCAGTACCCTGGCCTTATTTTTCAGCAAGATAATGCCAGACCACATATGGCACGTGTTGCTATGACCTATCTTGCAGCTTGTGAAACACTTCCTTGGCCAGCAAGATCCCCAGATCTCTCTCCAATCGAGCATGTCTGGGATATGATGAGAAGGCGACTGCATCCACCAGGGAATATGGATGACCTAGCCCGACAATTGGAGCAAATTTGACAAGAAATACCGCAGCAGACCATCAGGGAGCTTTATCACTCTATGCCATGTCGTGTGGCAGCTTGCATTCAGGGTAGAGGTGGGTCAACACCTTATTGAGCTCGTTACTTTGTAACTCTGTAACTCTGAAATAAATCATTCAATTTGTCTGAAATTTTAATCATTTTCTATTCTGTACATAAACTTTCTCTCCACCAATTTTTGTCTCCATCGGACAACTCCTTCTAGGTGTGTCGTTTTTTTTTGTTAATGAGTGTAATTCATATAAATTATGAAGGTAGATGATTCCATTAACGAGATGTATTATAAACCTCTTTCTATCGATCATCCTAATAATCACTTGTTGAATGAAAGTTCAGTATCAATACTTATCTAATTATATTCAGGAACAAATCAATGATACTCCTCAGAGCTTTTGCTTCTTAATTTATTTCATCTTAAACATTATTTATTTCCTTTTCCCTCCTGAAGTTACGATGCTTTCGTCCTTTCTTGATTCTTCTTCCATTTTTCCTTATCATCTTCCATCTGTCTACAGAGAGACTATCAAGTAACTATGCTTCACTCTCCATACAATAAAAGTGATATCTGCTACTGTTTCACTGTTATCAGCTTTATTAATATAATAATAACACATATCAAGTCAAATAATGAATATCACAGTATTCTTACATTCTAATTATTGAAATCACCGTAGCACAAAATTCAAGTTGAATTACATTATCAAACTTAATATTATTTTTATTTATGATTCACAATTTTTTTTTTATTTGTGAATCCTCTCATGATTTCAATCTGCAAACTCATGACTGTCTTCACAGTTGGCTCAGCTCTACGAGGAGGGGAAACAATAATGGTGCCTCAACAATTCTAGAAACTATGTGGAAAAGTAGGTTAAGGTTTGGCAAATCAAATAAAGTCGTTTGAAAATACATTCTCTCTTCTTTTTTTTTCTTTTTTTGAAGTGCTATTCTTTGATTTATATTTACTATTATGCATTTTTTATAAATGATAAATGTCTTCTAATGTTTGTTTAATTCAAGACAAATATTAAAAATTATGTTTGATATCTTTTTTTAAGAGCTCACTATTCTCCCTAACGCTATCATATTGAAATAAATATTGAAATGAAAATCTGGGTTAGAGAATGAGATGAATCAGCTGACAGAAAAAGGATATATCTCTCTACTTTCTATAAACTCTTCAGTTAATACTTAATTGTCTTGTATAAAAAGAAATTATACTAATTGTTTTTTATGAGAACTGATATTATACTAATTGTTTTTTTTTATCATAATTATTCTGTCAAGAATTATTTGAAATTAACTTATCTTTTTATTTATGCATCAATAAAATTTTCTCTTTATTTTTTACAGGCAATTAGAGATAAATATAGAGAAACCAGTATCGAAGGAATGAATGAGAAATTAGTTCTTCAGTTTATTGAAAGTCAAGTTTTAATTATTTCTCCTATATGTCCTCACATTTGTGAGTATATCTGGAATTTACTTGGACATGTAAGTTTATTTGTATTTGTTCGGTTTTTATTTATTTTTTATTTTTTTATTCTGTAATTCCTAATTTTGTAATAGAAATCAGAGGTCTTACTTCTTGCTAATTTCATTTCTAGTGACTTTTTTTAAATTTTATAAATATAAAATTAATTTTCTTTAATTTTATAATTGAAGGGAAGGGGATTTAGACATTTTTTTTTTAATTACCCAAAAAAAAAAAATGTATAACCACCCATACGTCTAATATACACTCATGGACAAAAAAATTAGCGCACCAAGAAGGAGTCGTCAAAATGAAACGAAAATTTACAAACGTAATGACTACTTTGATATAAATAAATAATAAGAAAATCAAAGAAAAAGGATAATTTATTTCAGAGAAAAAGGCAAAAGAACGGAGGAGTTAATACTCCGTTGGACCCCCTCTAGCGCGAATGCACGATGCGATACGATCGGGCATTGAGTCATACAAGTTCTGTATGATGTCTTGAGACATTTCGTTCTATATTTGCTGTAACCTTGCCTCTAGTTCGTTCAAACTCGTGGGATGCCCAACTCGTCGTCCCAAATGATCCCAGATATGCTCGATTGGAGACAAATCTGGGGATCTGGCAGGCCAAGGAAGGGTAGTAACAGTGCGGAGACAGTCTTGTGACACCCTTGCCGTATGAGGCCGAGCATTGTCTTGTTGAAAAATGGCTCCTGGGAGCCGTTGTATGAGTGGCAACACATGTGGTTGCAGGATTTCATGAACATACCCGCTGGGCTGTCATGGTGCCACGGAACAATACTAGGGGTGACCGTATATTGTAGGCAATGGCACCCCATACCATCACACCAGCTGTGGGAGCGGTGTGTCGCTGTACAGCAAAGGCAGGATTGAAGCATTCACCACGGGCTCTCCACACACGAACACGATTGTCATCACTGCCGAGATTGAATCTGGATTCGTCGCTAAAGACGACCTGGTTCCATTCCGCTGCAGTCCAGTTTCCTCGTGCGCGGCAAAACTCCAAACGGAGGCGTCGATGGGTGGACGTCAAGGGCAGCACACGTAATGGGCGCCGCGATACCAACTGTCCTTCAGCCAGGCGCCTTCGTATGGTTCGAGAAGACACAGCGGCCCCTAGTGAAGGTGCTACCTGTGCCTGGATGGCGGCCGATGAAGCAGTTGGCTGTATGCGTGCATTTCTGACTATGTGGCGGTCTTCTCGACGACTGGTCTGTCGAGGGCGTCCTGAGCCTGGTCTTCGTGTACATGACATCTCTCGGGTCCACTGGTCCCAACAGCTCCTCACAACACAATCAGAGCGGCCTAATTGATGAGCTACTCGCCTAGCTGACCACCCAGCTTCCATCATCCCGACGATTCTCCCTCTCTCAAACTGCGACAACTGCGTATACTGTCTTCGAACACGGCGTAATGGCATGTCTACCTCAGCTCTTCCTTTGTAAATGATTCAGCACACTCAAACAAGCTTTGGTTACCTGTTTTATACTCCACAGAGTACGATGTTCAACGCCCTCTACCGGCTATACGTAATGCGCAATCACGCTGCATTTCTAATCATTTGCATATCTCCCCGACATGTACCTTCATTGCAAGTTTCGTTACGATCCCGCAATTATTTCTTGGTGCGCTAATTTTTTTGTCCATGAATATATCTTGTTTTGCTTCTTTTTTTTTTTTCAATTATTATTTATGTACACATATAAAAGTTTTAATTCTTTTCTGTATTTGTTGCTGTGTTTTAACACTTAGCAGTTTTTCTATTTAAAAAATTGTACAACTTAAAAAAAAAAATGTAAAATAAAGGTGAAAATATTATGAAGAGCAAAAAAAAATTGATATATTTTTAATACATGCCAGAGTATATCACAGCTATTGTTTGCTTCAATTTTAATATTCTACATTTCACTAATCAGTAAATCACTAATAAAATTTTTGTAAAGAGATGTTTTTCCAATAATACCAGCTAGATTGACTGAAGTAAGACCACAAAGGAGATCAAAACCACTTATTAAGGAGATTAAAGACAATGATTACTTTTGCCACTTCAGCATGTTATTGTGTCGTGTTTACACTGGATAACGTATCAGCTAGAGATTTGAATTCCCCTATTTCTGTTAGATGTTTCATTTTACTTTTCAATTATAATTTAGATACAACAATGCCAAAAATTCAATGTAATTTCAATACTTACTGTCCATCAAAGAATGATAATTTTAAAGCTAGCAAAACTTGTATTTTAGTTCAACTTTTTTTTTTTAATAATTATTGAAAGAATCAATTCGATATCAATAGTTAATTTTTACTAAACATAGCGAAGCATCAGATGACAAGAGGAGCTAAAACAGCTTCCTACGCAGACATTGTAATTATTCTCAATAAAACAAGGCTGTGGAGACAATGTATAGCATTGGTAAGATAGTCTTAGAAAGGATCCATCATAGATGCAAAGGACAATACTTTTGAAACAGCAATTTGTTAGTCTTCTCAGCTTTAAAAGAGTAAACAAAAAATCTGGGTTAGAGAATGAGATGAATCTGCTGACAGAAAAAGGATATATCTCTTTACTTTCTATAAACTCTTCAGTTAATATTTAATTGTCTTGTATAAAAAGAAATTTTCTTCCTGCAGGAAGAAAAAAAAAGAGGGAATCAATCCCAGAAACTTGTTACTTCCACAACGCAGTAACTCTTGTCAATTGTAGCCTAACTATATTTCTGATATTTAGCCTATTAGAGGAAATCCAAAGTTTCTAATTTTTTCTACCAAAAAAAAATTCTAAATTCTTGAGTCTTGGCCCCATGTGTATTATTGAAACATTCATCATCTACTTGTGATGCTCTGGACAGACAGACGCAAAGACCAGTTTTGTTTTTTTGTTTTTTGTAAATTTTGACTAATGGACTTCCTGAATATTGCGAAAACTCAAATGTATGCTAAATTTTTAATTTCAAGGACAATTACAGCACTTTTGCTTTTAAAAGCAACTGAAATTACTGGAAAGTAATTGAACATGGGTAGTAAATTAGTACATGATTCATGCATCAATTTAAGTTCACTTTTCCACAACTTGAAAAACAATGGTCATTCATTAGCAGTGAGAAAAGCAAATAATCTATAAATATTAGTCTCAAGTTTGTGATTAGAGATAATAAATGACAGTTTTATCCAGTGGCGGATTTAGCACTTGAGAGGCCCTAGGCGCAATTCAATTTTGAGGCCCCCTCTAAATATTTTCACTACCCCTACACAGTGGCGTACCAATGCCTTTGGGGGCTGGGGGTGGGAGTTCCATTATTCCACAACCAAAAAAAAAGGAAATACTTCTTGGGTGGATGGGGCCCCTAGGCTGACTGGTGGGGCCCCTAGGCTTGCTTTTACAACCAAAAAAAAAGGAAAATCTTGCTTTTACAACCAAAAAAAAAAAAAAGGAAATCTTGCTTTTACAACCAAAATAAAATAATTTGTTTTTATTTTGAGAGCTAAATTTTGAGGCCCCCTTGATTTATGAGGCCGGTGGCACGCCTATGCGGAAATCCGCCACTGGTTTTATCATTGTTTGTTGGCATTAGTTTTATTTCAATGATCTCTTATTAGGTAGCACCCTTTTTTGAAGTTTTTATATTTAGAAAAAAAGAAAAATATATTCTTTTTTTTTTTCTTTACCTTTATAGAAAGAAAGCATAATGAAGACCTCTTGGCCTAAAGTTGGACAAGTTGATGAAGTCTTATTGAAATCATCTAACTATTTGATGGATGCAGCTCATGAGTTCCGCATTCGACTTAAAGCCTACAATCAACCCAAAGCCAAGGTTTGCTAGAAATTACTATTAGTTTGAATACGTAGAGATTTATTTTGTTTAATTACTCATCAGTTTCTAAGAAATGATTGTAAGAAAAAAAAAGTTTATTTTAAAACTTGACTAAAATTCACACACGTATTATCTGTTTTAACTTAAATTTGTTCAAATGTCTTTTTAATAGTTACAGTAAAATAGAAGCCTTCTTTTTATTATTTTTTTATTAAAGTAAAAGACTTAAAAAACATTAAATAATTGAGAAACATAGTTTTTAATCTTTGTTCCTTCTGATTGTTCATTTAGAAAGGTGCAAGTTCTACTCCTAGTAAACCTACTCATGGAATCATCTGGGTTGCTCAGTCGTTTCCCCCATGGCAATCAACAGTGCTTACAACAATGAAAAGATTATATGATGTAAGTGTACACTGTCCTTTTTTTACTTTTAAAAAACAAATTTCAAAAATAAAAGAATTAATTTTGCAAATTTTGATCTGATCTAGTTGAATTTTTCAAACGCTTGCATTATTTATAGAATTATCCTTGTGATTTAAATTATTACTAAATGGAAGAAAAACCTGTTATCATAAAAACTTTTCTAAATTTAAAGACAATTACATATAAATATATATTTATTAAATTAAATACTGAAGAAATTTGAGAAAGTATTAGGCAGATTTTTATCAAAATAAAAACAAACTCAGTTTGAGAATTTTAGGTTGATTAAATATTTCCATCTTTGGACCAATTGTAGAAATAATATCAAGATTACGAAATAAAGTTAGATTTCAAATTGAAATACTAATTTTGACATTCTGCTGATAATCCATCTAAACTTTTTTATTTACGTCCAACCTTAAATTCTCTCCTCTTTAAACACAATCATGAGATTTATCCCTTGTACAATTTAAAATATAATATTTATGCTTTTTATATATATATAGGCTAATAAAATTCCACCAGAAAATAAGACTATTGCCGCTGAATTACAGAAGAAACCAGATCTCAAGAAATACATGAAGAAAGTGATGCCTTTTGTTCAAGCAACTAAGGTAAAATTTGTGATCAGAGATCCAATTGCAATATACAGTAGACTCCCTCTTAACTGGCTTAAATGGGACCGAGGGTAAGCCGGTTAAGCGAAAATCCAGTTAAAGCAGAGAAGTGAAATAAATTAAAGTTTGGATGTATTTGTGTTATAAATAAATACACAATTAAAATATTGTGTCATTTTATTCAATGTATTAAAGTATTATAAGCTACATACCATTAAAAAAATGAGTAACCTTTTCTGTTGAGGCCTAGAAGTTCGGCAACTTGCCGCATAGTTTTGCCATTTTTTTTATCAGCATCACTGGGAGAAGCTGATGACTGCTGCTCCACATAGCATAATGCCGCTCTAAAGCTTTCATTGTATATGAAATACGTATGATACTGATACTATATAACAAAACACGTGTTTGTTTGTTTTTTTTTTTTATTATTTTTAGCTATTTTTTACATTTTAAAGATAAAAAAAAAATTCAGCCGGTTAAACGAAGTCCAGTTAAGAGGGAGTCTACTGTAATTTTCTTCCTAAAACAGCGTCAAGTAACTGAGGATAAAAAGAAATTCAAACTTCACATTCTGTTTTGTCGTAACAAGAAAATTAATGTCATCAAATCAAGTCTGTCTGTCATTTTAAGAACTAACTAATTTGATTTTGAAATGATGGTGAAATAAGTCATTTCAAATTTAAAGCCACCATCAAAAGAGTGGTTCCTTTCAAAAATGCATTGATTTTTAAAATTATTTATGAAACACATTAGAGTATACCAGATTATTTTTGAGGTGATTTTTTTTTTTCTTTTTTTTTATTTGAATCAGTAAATCAAATGAAGATTAAGGATTGTTGATTCTTTCATGTATGCCCTTTGTCTTTTATTATTATTATTATTTTGTTTTGTTTTATTTACTGAAAATTTAGAAATAGGGTGGTGAATTATGAATAAGCTGCATTTAAATATAAATTAATTAATTACCATGTAACAGATAATATAAGCAATTTAATCTTTATAATTACAAGTTTGAAGAAAATGTATCATTGTTTCCTAATGTAATGCATAATATTAGGTTGCCCACAAATAAATTTCAGTTTTCTCTTGATGACATTTTACTCTTGCTTTAGGTCTTTGAATAGTATTCCTCATAGCTACAGTAGCATTACATAGTGGACTACATTCTCAAAAATGCATTCCTCATTAGATTGTAGTGGCTAATTGACATGTTCCTACAGTAGTCGGAAGTAAACACAACAATGACCACTCTATTCTGAAGTGGAGCATGACTACAGAAACGAAATGGCAGACATGTAAACATAATAATAACTGACAGTTTGTTCTACAGCCTAACAAAAACATATATGATGATGATATTCGATTTACTTTCTTAATTAAAAATTAAAATTATTAAAGAAATGCGTTTTATTTTTTCTTGCAATAAAAAAATAAACCTGAAACATTTAAAAAAAAATCTCTATTAAAATAAAAAGCAACTTTAATTATCTTTTATTTTTATTTTTTAATTGTAACTAATTCTTTTGAAAAAATAATACAAGTTTATTAACTTTGCTTAACTTGTAATTGCTGAGAAGAAAATACAGCATTGTAGACTTGTCTAGAAAACACATTTATAAGCGAAATTTGAAGCATGCACAAACTGTTCCTCCAAGTTTAAATTACATCACTACAGTGATATCATATGCCTGACTACAGTGAAACTACTAAGTCTTGTTACTGTAGCTATGAGAAATTACAGTTTGAAAAATCTCTTGTTTGAATTTCAAAAATCCCTTTTGGCGCAGCATTCTTTCCAAACTTGAACATATCTTTTTTGAATCCACATTGTGTTTTTGCCTTTTTGAAAGAAAAAAAAAGGCATGGCTTCACAAATGCACTTTAATATCTTCCATTTCAAAATAATTTTCAATACAACTTACTTTATTTCTAATTAGTTCCATAAAGTAATTATCAATAAGTGATACAGTAATACAAATGTAGACAATTTGCAGGTTTTAGTTCAATATCTAAGTCACAGATGATATGATTGTAAAAATGAGGAAAAAAATTGAACAAAAGGATATTACATCAATAATATTAGATTTAATATCATGTAAAAAAAAAATATTTAATTTAAATGTTAAAAAGATTTATAATTTTCTGTTATTCTCCATTAGAACAATGGTAAATTACTGTACTATAATACAAAGTACTGTATTACAAAGTACTGTAAATGAAATAAAATAATTTAGTTGAAATGATTGGGAAAAAATGTAGAATATTTTCTATAAAATTAAAATTTTGTTTTTCTCTTACATTTCAGGAAAAAATTGAGAAAATTGGTCTGAAGGCATTAAATTTGACATTGGATTTTGATGAAAAAGATGTATTAATGAAGAATATTGTTTATCTCACCAACACATTAGAAGTAATTATTTTTTTTTTACTACAAAAAAATAGAAATTAGTAAAATTAATAATAATAAATGAATTTTTTCATCATGCATACAATCTCCAAAAATAACTTTTTTAAAGTATTCAAATATAAATTGCTGTTGATTTTTAAGGTAAGTTTAAGATCATTACAATCAGTAGCAAGACAAAAAACATTTTTTAAAAATATCAGTGATTGTAGCCTAGTTTCTTAATATTTTAAGCAGTATTTTTAATAGCAAAATGGAATTCTTATTACTGTAATTACAGTGTGGGCAAAGCCTCTCAGGGAGGCACCACTGTTGGCAGATCTTTTAATCTTAAATAATAGTTTTGGTTACATAATTGTTTTTATTGTTCTTCAAGCAGTGATGTAGGTAAGGAATTAGTTACCTTTATTGTAGATGAGAAAATTTAAAATATACAGCAGCAAAAATATTCAGATGCAGAATCAAAAAAGCTCATATGAGAAATTCCCCTTGTTGTAATTAATATATAATTAATGTTTAATATTTTTATTAATAATTTTGTTCATCTGAAACATGAAAAAAAGGTGATCTATGAAATGCACAGTTACTTGCTTTCATCATTGATAGCTCAAGGGCATGAAAGCCCTTCTTTCATATTACAGTATATGCACATTAAACTTTCATATTTCTTCTTCTGAAATTAGTTACATTGCTTTTATAAAATAAGTTGTTTGTCTCATAGATGGAAGGTCTGCAAATAAAGCATTCCAATGATCCAGATGCCGAGGAAAAAATAAAAGAAGAATGTTGTCCTGGTCAACCCTATATTGTCTATAGATCAGAGGTAAAACTTCTTAATTTATAAGAAATGAAAAGAATTAAATGTAAGGTTAGTACATACCGTAGCTTTCAACGTCACAAAACAAGTCAACTGAATAATTTAGTGCTGATTATTCATGATTACTCATAGAGAATAAAAAACAATAATTACATTTAAATATAATTTTCTTATTCATAATCACTTATAAGATAATGATTCAGTCACGTTAGGAATTTTATTTTATTTATATGTAAAAAGAAATATTGTCGTAATTTATTATCAAAAGTTGACTAAAATTTAATACAGTTTTAGCTCTGAATAAATCAAAATAATTCAGAATACAGTAAAAATTGGTTTATACGTAGCCCAGTTGTACATAGTTCTAGTTTGTGCGTAATTGCTTGTAGGTCTTGGCGAAAATTGTATTTAATTACATATAAATTATTTCTGATTTTTTTGTAACTGAGTTACACATAATTCTCCTTTATATTATAGTATAGTATATTTTTGAAAACAAGATTGAATTATATGTATTTTCAACTATAGATATTATCCAGGTGCACCGATATACAGCTCGGCGTTCCGTATCGATAAATAATCGTCGTGTACATGATGTTTCTGGGTGGCTTTTAATGAAAGATTGGTCAGAGACAAAAACTATGGGAATCTAACTGAATGAATTTTGGCATTGATGAAACATGTGGTTCCCTTCATTTACTTCAGTCTCTCTCTTGCAACCATGGATAATAGAAGGAATAAAAGTTACTCTTTAAAAGGAAAAAGTGAGATTTATTCGGGAAGTAAAAGGATACCCACAAAAATCAGAAGCAGAAATAGCGACTAGCTTACATATAAGTTACACTACATTATGCGCAGTCATTAGTGAGAAGGAGTCAATTTTATGTTGAAAGTTAGGTTCAAAACCTATAAAGCACAGCCCTCAACAAAAGGGAAAACTTGCAGATATGGAAAAGTGAGTAACAATGTGATGGAAAATTTGGCGAGTCTTTGCTTTTATCTTGAAACTGTATTTGTGTAATGGGTATTCATTATTTTATTCAATCCCTTAAAGTTTCTTAAAACACGAAATCAGAAACCTCTATAAAAATGAATACAATGC
>JAFIDM010014012.1:4081923-4092296 GCA_023159025.1 Thereuonema tuberculata
TTGGATTCCCGGTATCACAATTTCAAAAAGCAGATCAGTGAACTCTGTCTTGTGCATTTTTAAAATTCCTTTCTCATGTACACTATTTTGAAATTGACAGTTTTACAGTTATGCATATCATATGTTGAAAAATATGTATCTAATATACAAATATTTATTACGAGTATTCTTATTTAAGATTAATTAAAAATAAAGTTAATCTGAGTTGTAAGTAATTCTTAGTTATGCTTAATTTAAAATTTTCCCCTTGAAATACGTAGAAACCAGTTTTTACTATTTTTATATTCTTAGCCTGATAAATACTTTTTTTGAGACAGTGCAGTAGCATTTAATAAGATATACCTTTAAAATTTTATCTGTTATGTTTATGAAGTTGAAACATAAACTTTCCTGAAAGAAAGTAAACTGAAAGCTATTGTCAGGGTCGTTGTTAAGTATATGGCAGTATTCTTTAATTTATTGGATAGTTGTATTTTACTATAGTCAGGATAATAAAGACAATATTTGCATCAACCCCAACAGTCGTTGGATTCAGTTAATCAGTGAATAACGTAAGGATTTCTGCAGAAATACATAAAAATCACAAATCCACCTTAATTAATTTCACACACTATGTGAAAAGTGGTGTTTTCCCGTTTTCAGTTAAAGTTGATCATTGGAATCTCTGAACAAGTTCAGGGATCACAATACATCAGCAGAATTATTCCATATTTTCAAGTTTGGATTATAAAAATAGCATATAATAGGTTTTATGCAGAAAAAAAATGTATTGTCTCTAATTATCATCCAATTTCCATTATTTTGGACAGCCAATTACTCTAATTAGTAATTGAAAGGTTAAGGGCACCTTTTATATTGGGTTGGCCAAAAGGTTCATTTGGTTTTTAAGTAAAAATAAAAGACACATTTCATTTCTCATTTCATTTTCATCAATAATTTTATTGAACAACGTTTTCAACGGTTTGTTCAACTACCTTCTGCCATCTTTCAGGCAACTTCAGAATTCCATCTTCCCAAAACTTTTTATCTTTTTGAGAAACAAAATGTTCCAGGTGCCTTTGATGTCCTTCAGGGAATTGAATTTTTCCCATTAAGAGAATTTTGTAAAGACCGAAATCAATGGAAATCCGAAGGTGCAATGTCTGGTGAATACGGTGGATGAATCAGAACTTCCCAGTCAAGCTATAACTGTTTTTGCCTGGTCATCAAAGAAACATGCAGTCTTGTGTGCTTATTGTCTTCCATCTTCAATATTAAAATGGTGATACAAAAATTCACCAATTTTGATCAGTTTATATTTTAAATGCATGCTGATATGGCAGCTGTCAGAATACAATCAACAAAATGGTGTCGAATGACGTTAAAGACACCTAAGTGCTACTAGAAACAATTTATAAGTTTAACGAACTTTTTGGCTCAACCCAATATATCATTTTGAAAAATTTTATATATTTTTAACATCATATAAATCAGGATCCTCCTATTTTATATGTGTAATACATGCTAGAAGTACGGAAATTAAAAAAAAAAAAAAGCTTTATAATCTGGAAATGTTCATAAACTGTTAAATATCTGAATTTCAGTAATCTGTATTCAGTTTCTTCATCAAAACTCTTTAATAAATGCAGATTTTTTTTACTTATAACTAATTGTTACTGTTTTGCTGATGTTTGTTTTCCATTTTAGCCCTCTGTTAGTGTGAACTTCATCAATCCTCAGCCTTGCAGTGGCCATTTTCAAATGAAAATTCCTATTCACGATGGTGATACTTTGCTTCAAGTGGCAAGCCGCATTTGCAAAATGGATCGTTTAATTCAAGGTATTCTTGGAGGATGTAAAGAAATCTTTGTCACCCTGGCCATATTCACATTAATTTTAAAAATTCATACTAAAAAAGAAACTTTCCTTTTGTTTGTATCGGCATTTTCTAGAAATATTTTAATTTTCGATCTGAGCACATTCACTAACGCTTACTGTCTTTTGTAGATCCTTTACAGGTAAAGATAATGCGATATGAAGATCCAGAAATTGGACCCAGAAAGATTCCTAATCTGCATCAGATGGAACATGGAAAAGTTACTCTAATCAACACCACAATATTTCATGTCACCCCAGAGTCAGGCATTGTTCAAGTCATGGATAATGGAAAGATGTTTGTTGTTGGGAGGCAAATGATCTATTGTGTTAACTAAAAGTAATTTATTTTATTGAAGGTGCTTCTGTAATTATTTGTTTATATTTTATGTTTTGACAGTATTTCTTCAGGAAATATTTAAACAATAATGTACTATTTATTTGCAGGATATCAAAACTCTTAATAAAGATTTGATATTTTGTTTTCATACATGAGTCGAAGTTATATATCATTAATAATTAAATACACAATATACAAATTAAACAGTATTTGTTAAAAAGAAAAATGAATGAAGAATGATATAGCAATGTAATTTAAATAAGGTAGATTGAAACAACTTTTCCAAGACAGTATCATTAATTCTGAATAAGATCAAGTAAGTCTTTGACCAATTGAACTTTTTACATGAACAATATTGTAATCATTGTTTTTTGCTAAAAGGAATGTAACTATTGAAATTAGTAATCCAATTAAAAGAAAACTATTTGGGAAGTTTCAGGTGACAGGGACCAACAGTTAAGGTGAAGGATTTATTTCAAAATTATGATAAAAGAAACTTAACACAAAGTTGCTTGCAGTGACTTGCAGCATTGTTTGTATAATAATCCAGTTGTTGAAAAAAAAAGGAGTGGGAGAGAAATAACATTGCTTTTTTTTCTCAATAAAAGAATTTTTAATATTACAGTTGATTTTAGACAAATATGGATAATGTTATTTCAGGATCATCTACAATTGTAATAGTTTTGTTAACATGAAGAATGTGCCTTCATCACATCACAAGAATTGATATGGAATAATCAGGAAGATGCAAAAGAATTTAGAAGTTAAAAAAAAAATGGAGGCAGCTTGCTAAAAACATTTTTTTCTACTTATGATAATTGTTGTTGTTATATTTCTAGAATTAATGTAATAATTAGATTATTTTTCTTTCAGTAAGAGATTATGGGAAAGGAATAAATGAAGAGGAATATTCCCTAAATCTTTTGTAACTAAAAGATGGATTTAATGCCATTTACTATTGATTCTCAGCCCTTGGACTGTAATAATGTCAATCTATTCAGACACATGAATTGACAGTACCTGTTTTTGCCATATATTAATATCATAAATATATTTGTTTATTATAAGGATCAGTCAATTAAAAACAGGCTACTTGTTCCTGTGGCGAATATAAGATAGATTTGAACTGAATGTTTGCAGCAAATGAAGGCTGGATCCCTGCCAAGAGATAGGTAGTGCCGGCATTAGATCATCTGAAAGCTAGCATTCAGTGAAGTGATGGGAAGGATGATGTTTGCAGTCAGTTACCATAGAAGTTCAGTGGAGGCAGATAAAGAAGAGTAACATGTGATTGTATGCATTTTGACAGCGAAAGGATTGAGTGATAGAGTGAAATTCATCAGCGGTTGTGTTTTGTGAATATTGTTTGTCATTATCAAGAGTTAGCAA
Organism: Thereuonema tuberculata; assembly: GCA_023159025.1. Taxonomy (NCBI): domain Eukaryota; kingdom Metazoa; phylum Arthropoda; class Chilopoda; order Scutigeromorpha; family Scutigeridae; genus Thereuonema; species Thereuonema tuberculata. The sequence continues at coordinate 4,085,507 of JAFIDM010014012.1, forward strand.
ATGGAGCAAAAGATTTCGCACTTTGGAAGATGATGATTGACCAGGGCAGCCAAGGGTTGCTACAACGAAAGTCATCATTCAACATGTGTACAAACTTATTTGGAAGAATGGATATTGCTGCTATGGTATCATCACACAACAGCTGTGTTATTGCAAAGTGTGTGCTCATTGGGTCCCACATCAATTTGAACTCTTTTATCAAAAGTACTGCCAGATGGCAGCATCATTGGAATTTCTTCAGTGGTTTGTAAAGGAGTGCAACAGTTTCCTATTCCACATCATCACAGGTGATGAAAGTTAGTGTCATCATGATGAACCAAAAATGAAGCGTCAAAGCCTTCAATGGAAGCATCTGGATTCATACTCTCCTAAAACGAGAAGACCAGACAAGTAAAGGCGAGGTGATGCTCAGGTTTTTCTTTGATTGTTCAGGGCTGCTTCTTATTAAATTTTTTGACAAAGGAGCCTCCATCAATGTTCAACTATACTAAGAAACCCTGCTGAGGTTGTAACATGCCATCAAGTCCAAGCAACCAGGACTGCTTTCTAAAGGAGTCATCCTTTTGAATGACAACTCCTGTCCCCATATAGCAAACATTGTTCAGGAGACACTTTGGAAATTCAAGTGGGACATCTTGAAACATCCACCATACAGCCTGGATCTGTCTCCCTGTGAGTTTCATGTGTTTGGGGAATTGAAACGAGTGTTGCGAGGGTTTCAGATTCCAATGAAACGACGATGTCAAGGATACAGTGAGAACGTGGTTCTAGAAGCAGCCCATTACACATTTAAAGAAGCAAAAAAAAATTAAATGTAGAATACTTTTCATTACAATTAAATTAGATGAAAATAATAAAGTTTATGTGTAGATAAATAAATAAAAGATCATTAATACATTGCTATATATGATTGGAACCCACTTCTTAAAATTACAATCATATATTGCTGCCTGTATTTTTGATCAAAGTTCTTAAGTCCAAAATATACTATACAATTCGCATTTGTCTGCCAAAAATTACAGTAGCTTAGGGATTCTTGCAAAACGGGATAGATGACCTAATACTGCACACTGTGATAGCTGCACTGGGATACTAAATCCTATTATTTTATGCTGCTGTTCCTTTTGTAACGGAGGCAATTCTTGCCCCCCTCCAAACGGACAGTATTTCTTCTATCGGGATCAGGTGCGACTTGCATGGCTGTCCTCTGCCTTCTCCGAAGACGTCCTGGCTACACTGGGAATGCTCTTGCTTCTATCGGGATCAGGTATATCCTGCACTGCTGATTTTACTAAGGCTCTCCTGGCTGGAGAGTTTCTGTGATTGGCTGTCTGCCACTGAATCCTCTGCTTCTATTTTCTCCTAACTTGGAGACTGCTGGGTGGCTACACTCGCTGCTTCTCTGGGACACCGAGTGACTGGATGCCACTGACTGACTACTTCTTCGGGTTCCTGCCCTACAACGAACTGCTTCTTTTATGGGCTCCTGCCCTGTACTGAACTGCTTCTTGTTCCTCTGTGGCTCTCGACCACGAGCTGACTTTTTCTTTGGGCTCCTGCACCGAACTGTCTATTTGGTCTGACTCGGCATCCCTATTTAAGGCCATTTAGTGGCTCTCTCTCAATTCTGGAAGAGTCAACTCACTATAGGGAAGCCGGGTGGGACGAGTCTACTCCTTAGGAGGGAAGTCGGCCTAAACCATCGGTAACAATATTATAATTTATACAGTGATTCCACAATCTTCAAGTAATGAAAGCTTTTAAAAAGCTTATTTTAATTACTATCGACAGTAGCTTAATGTAATTTTACTTTGTATTTTACTTTATTCCTTTTTTTACCTTAATTTCAATTTAGAAATTCTATATTTCTTAACAAATGCTTTCAAAATTTTTCTTTTATTATCATCAGTTTCTTCAACTAATATTTGAGCTTCTTAAATAGACTATGTTTTTTATTTAGAGTGTGTTCTACTAACTCCAAATTTTTTTTGTCTCTTAATTTTTGCTGTATTTCATATTTCGCCTTAAACATTTAAGAATACATCTATAACTTTTTGCAATATACTGTATATGACTATAATAACGAGCATAATTAAAGTTTATATACATCTCCTATAGGTTTCAAGAAAAGTCTTGTTTTATTAAGAGATTTTGAATTTCAAATTCATATTGATATATTATTTGATAATTGTAGTTCTCAAATATAGATTTTATGGAGACAGCATACATGAGATTTAATAGATTTCGAAGCTTAATGAAAATTCTGAAAGCATTTATTTATTTATTTTGTTAATCAACATTCCAAAATAAGATTTTTTTTTTATTTTTTTTTTTTGCTTGAATAAAGGATGAAATTACTAGTTTGATTATTTATTAGATAAAGACTATTACAACCTTATCTAAGAAGCCAGAGTGTAAGCCTCTCTCCTGCTTCTCATGCAGTGTTATAAAGTATGAATTAAATTATTGGAAAGATTTCCTTAAGCTTAACATCCACTACTGATCAGAGTTTCATTATATTAAAGAGATTATGTAACTGTGATGTTTATATATATATATCTTTTTAAAACAAAAATGATAAAATTTCATAGGTAAAATAAAAGCATGAATTAACAAAAAAAATGTCAAACTGTTTTATGGTGTGAAGACAAGAACTGTTCTTTGAGAACAGTTGATTTAAAATATCTTGAAATTATTGTTAAAAATTCTATTGATGTAGGATTTTCTTTTTATAATACTTCACTGACATAATTAATCTTGGTATGAAAACTCGTAAACTTATATAGTAGGAGAAAATTATAACAACCTCCAAATTACATCAAATTGTTAGTTGTAAACACTCAACAAAATATTAAAAAATTTCAAAAGCCTGTAGTTCAAGTTTAAATATAAACAAAACAAAAATAACAATACTCTTGAGTAATCATAATATTGCAGTGCTTCAAAAAAACAAATTCTTAAATAATATTTCGCCATTTTTCTCGGTTTTTATTGACTATCTGGAAATAGTTTAAAAATTTTATGGGACTTAATCGATAGAAAACAAAAGTATTTTCCAAATGCTGGAATTTTGTTGGACCTCTGATGTAAACGTAGACATTTTTAAGATTTCATTAGTCATGTTTCATATTTATTCCTACAAAAGGCTAAACTTCCTTAATAAAACTATATATCTGTAGGCAGCCAAGACATGATAAGACCAAGATTTGAACCACATTTGAAGCTACCTTTGACCACATTTGAAGCTACATTTGACCACATTTGAAGCTACCTTTGACCACATTTGAAGCTATTTATTAATCTTATGTTTCTTCAATTGTCAATCATCTTGTCATCATGGAGTTTCAGATATACTGTACATTATGTAAATTCCAATAGATCTCGTAAATTACCAGCAAGTAGCCTTAGATGAATGCCAGAGCATTATCAGTAGAACTAGCACTTAAGTTTCTCCTGGAACCTAATATTTGATTTTTTTTTTTTTCCAGTTAACTGTACTTTTATTAATGTATGTTTTTTTTTAAAAAATAGGTCGTCTTTTATCAAATGAGGGAATTTTAGATTTTTATTGTCAAAGATTCTTCTTCTTTTGATCACAGTTGAAACAAATGTTTCTTTGGGAGACCACTTTTTTTTTTATCAAACACTTTTTATGGTTTGGAAGTTCTTCATGTCGTGAAGCTCTTTTGCTTTGAAACAGTAATAATGTTTATTTTTATGTTTTACAATGTACATCTTTAACATACATTTCTTTTAAATCCATCAAACAGTGGCATTATCCATCTATTCATTCACCAAGCTACTTGTTCCAATATTGAAAGTATTCAGTGCTCAGTGACTTTATGATGTATCTGTTTCAATTTTTTTTTTTTTTTTTTTTTTTAATGGACCACTTGAGGTTTACGCCCCTATCGACGTCACGTATGACATGTAATGTGGGATAAACAAACATATAACTTACTGTGAATTATTCGAAAAATCGTATTTTTGATATTTCAAGACGGAATGGTTCACTACTGTGCAGTTTCATATTGTAATAATTCTGTGAACGCTTGGAATATCCTTCTTTAATATAATATTTCCTCTATATCGACAAGAGTTAAAACAAAGCACATGGCTTTGTTTATCCCACAAGCCAAGCAGTAGCCTGGTGGGATATTTTGTAACTATGAAGCCCTGCCTATTCTCAAGTGATCCATTAAATTATATCTTTCGTTGATAATATATTGCTGTTGTCTTCTTCATTAGGCTATAATCAACTCTACATCCTATATGAACATTTAGGAAGGCTTAGAATCGTTTCATCCAAATCAAATCTTTTAGTTCACCCTCTATATCTACAAGGGTTAAAACGAAGCACATGGCTTTGTTTATCCCAACGACCTATATAAACTCCCACAAGCCAAGCGGTAGCCTGGTGGGATATTTTGGAACTACGAAGCCCCGCCTATCCTCAAGTGGTTCATTGCAGTACTTACAGTTAGTGTTTATTGTCAGTGCTAATAATCTCACTGTACATACGGAACCTTTTTTTTTTTTTTTTTTTGGTATAAAATCAGATGCAGAATTCATATATTGTAATTAGCATCTATCAATCTATATAAATGTAGTATGTATTTTAAAAATAGATGCCGTTACACCACACTAGCTGTATCATCACAAAAGTGTATTTACTTTACTATAGTTGTGTACTTCAGAATGATCATTTTATTATGGTTCTTATTATTTCATTCCCTTACAAAAGGAAGCACTTACAATACTTTCATATCTTTCTATTTTTATCGTAATCTTCAAAAATCTTTTTATATATAAAATTTTAAGAATAGATTCAAATAAATCACAAACTTGAAATGCATAGAAGATAATAAACAGTCTGGGCAATCTTAGTGATTCATTATTTGATTCATCAGTGCATTTTGATGTTGATTACATTATTTTCAATAAAACGCAGATTATTTCTTACAAATTTTTCTTGAAATTTATATGTATTTCAATTTTGATAATCTGAGGATCTACATTAATCCTTTTAACTCCTCTGTAGCATCATGAAGAAAGAAGAATACATTGTCTGAATTAATTATTAACATTATAAAATGAAGAACAGTGTTAAACCCACTGTAATGCTAAAGAAAACATCCTGAAGATAGGAAGAAGTGAACAGTAATTAAGGTATTTTCTTTTCCTTATCAAGATTGAAGGGCTGCATAGAAAACAGGCACATTCCATGTAAAGAGAGGTTTGAGATAATTAAACCTTTATTAGATTTAAGACTCAAAAAAACAGTATTTATTTTTCCATTTTATATTAAGGTAATATTTTTTCCAAAAAAATAAACAAAATGAAAACTGCAGTAATTTTCACTTGGCAAAGAAAGTGATTGCATAAAAAAAAGGTCTTTTAAGTAATAAATAAAACTTGGAATAACCGAGAGATTGATGTATAAAAGCTTTCTTAAGTCAATAATTATAAGTTTTTGAAAAACTTAAGCTAAAATTAATAAGTGTGTGTAAAATTTAAGGTGACTAGAAAAATGATTTTTATTAAGTCATTTTATTTCAACTCGATTTTTCCTTCCTTACCATACATTGTTATTATAAAATTAGTAATATTATTATTATATTAATATTAACACTGTACAGCATAACTTGTTTTTATACAACTTCAGAAATATATAGCTTTCTTCACATGAATACTTTTATTTTTTTAATGAAGAACTAAATGTTATTTGTAACTAAAATATAAAAAAATATTTATTTATAAAAAATAAGTACCAATCTGATTTACAGAAGACAATCTCGATTTACCGTTTGTGCAAACACTGTTGCCTTTCCATTGAAATATCCCTGCCAACTATTAGGACATTTCTTTCTAGGATTTCTGTCTGTAGTTTTTTTTTGATACTGCTTCTTTTTATCTGCTTCTGGTATTCGTTGCAGTTATGACTTTTTCATCTATTTTGGATTATTTTATACATATGATCTCATTTCTCTTTTCATCATATTGTTCACTTTTCAGTAAATATTTCACCTAATAGTTGCAGCTCAACAATCGGTCAAGATCTACATTTTTAAATAGTGTGGTATGACTTTGTTTTCAACAAAGATATTAAAAACTGCTGTTTTTTTTTTTGTTTTTCTAAAAATCCTGTTTTCAAATCTGAAAGTTATATTCGGATATAGTGATGTAATGAACAAATAATAAATTATATTAAACATGTTTTTATATTAAATTACTTATAGTTTATGGGATGTGGCCGTTTTCCAAGCAGTCCTCAATTGTCTTTTCGAATGTTGAGTTTTACTTATTTTAATTAGCATCATCTAAAATAGCCGATCATGGCTTGACAATTAATTCAGGTTAAATATTTTTAAGATGGATGAAAATATCATTTCTAATAAAGATGGACTTTCGTGCTTTTATCATTTAAAAAAATGATAAAGAAAAACTCCATTAGCATTTTTTTATCTATTTATTTTTTTAAAGTTTTTATTTTGTTGTCTAATTTCTTATTATTCAATATGATGTTAATATTCATTGTAAAAGAACACCTTTTAGTTAAGGAAATATTTCAGTTTTTGTGGTTGATTGCAACTTCTAAAGCGGTTGGAACCTTTTAATAAAAACAACTATTGTATTATTGAGTTTACATTATGATATTTTCACAATGATGATGTTGAAACGGATTAATATAAAAAAAAATGGAGTCCACTGGGATTTGAAATAACTGCCCCCCCCCCCCCCTTCCAAAAACTAAAGAAACTGTTGAATCATGTTTTTCTGATTAAAAAAA
>JAFIDM010014012.1:4092696-4153091 GCA_023159025.1 Thereuonema tuberculata
TTTTTTTAATCAGAAAAACATGATTCAACAGTTTCTTTAGTTTTTGGCATTGGTGAATCTCCATAGATAGGATAAAGGATTGATTTTCAATCCCTGACCTACGAAAGCACCTCCTGCTAATCACAATGGCTTTCCCACCAAACACCAAAAACTACTTTTGATTGTAATCAAAATTTTTTTCAGGAAAGAAAAAAATCCCATCCCCCACCAGAATTTTTTTCAAAAAATACAGTTTCATTGTGTTTTAATTTGCTTTGTATCTATTGCTGTATTTGGTCTTCTTCATCTTTCTTTCTTTCTTCTCTTGTATGGGAAAAAAAAAACAGTTCTTGAAAGAACTGAAAACCTACTTTCTATTTTTTTAAAGTTTTGAAAAAAAAAAAAAAAAAAAAAAAACCTTCTCATATTTAAGAATTGCAATAGAAGCGCTAGCTTGAATTTTTTCTAAAAAGTAATGAAATCTACATTATTTATTGAAGTTCTTCAAACTAATTAATTACATCAAAACATATGCAATTTTAGTGGATCATTAAAAGAATTGTTTCATTTCTAAGGGTGTTGTGTGGAGGTTTTTTCTTGTTACGGTCACGCACAAGTTCCCCGAAGGGAACTCGCACGGAAAAGGTTTTCAAGAGAGATCATTTTTTTGTTTGTAAATATGCATGTCGATGTTTCAAGAAGATCCATTCGCAGGTTTAGAGTTACTGGGGAATGAGGATCACAAACACACATAAGGATTAATTTCATGATTGTCATTTTGCTAAGAAAATCAATAGAAAACAATGAACTGTCCAATATTTGAACTTTCGAAATAATTTTCTGTAAATTTTAGTTTCATAAGACGATTACAGATTTTAAGATGCAATATTATCTTGGCTCTGCTAATGCTTATTGCTGCGTGCTTTTAAATTTAGTAAACGTTAATGTTATTGCAATATTACTGCCTATTATTTATATTTTATTTTTCATAAGATTTAAATGGCTAATGTAGAGAAATGTTAAGATAGGAATTGGCATATTTACTCTTTTCCGATATCTAAGCTATAAATAAACTGAGTAGCACAAACCAGATATCAGTAGTTTTTTGTAGAAACTAAAAGAGGAAACGGAATTAAAAATGTAAAAAATGAGTCTATAATGTTTTCTAAAGCAAGAAACATTTCGCTTTCCATTAAATGTTGTAAGGACAATTGATGTAAGACATTCACGTAAGAATTGCAGGCGTCTGTTGTTAGCATTAGTTGTAATTGAGATAAGACTAATCCCCTTTCGGATACGTGTAATCTATTAATTATATTGATAGCTACTGAAATAATTAGGATGGACGATGGAGTCACGATACATTTCAATCTTGGTTTATTAGATTGACAATGATGACATGAGATGAAATGCCCTAATCTGGAATGACTTGTTCGCAAGGGACATCAAATATTCATCGGATTAAAAAAAAAAATCTTTCAAAATGAACTGCATTTAAATAATTTATTGTAGAAATTTTTTAATTTAATTCATTCGGACATCCAATAGATAAGCAAAAGAAAACCTCACATAATTCTAAACCGCTCCTACTTTTTAGACTCAGTAGTTTGTCATTGAGTCATAGTGAGAAACTGTGGAGAGAGGTTGGATGGCGATCCGGGTCTCAGCCCCTAGTATTAGTTTTGTTCCAACAAAACTGGCAATCTAAAAGGAAGACGGACGGAAACATATCCATTTATCATTATTTAATAATATGTCTCATATTATTTTACGATATTTGTTTTGTTTTTTGTTTTTTTCTGAGTCATAATATACAAACAATTATTGCAATATTTTTACTAAGATCTAAAAATATAGTCTAAGACTAGCTTAATGAAAAAGAAAGACGAGACGAACAATTCACATAAATCTCAGATTATAGGAGATGTAATAATAAAATAAATAAATAAAGTCGCTGATAAGGATTTCAAAATTGTTGTTTTGGTTTTTTTCTTTTATTAATTTTAGCTTCTATGAAAGAATTTGGTGCCATTTTTAAGCTATTAAACCATTAACGTCAGTAGAAATTTATTTTTTGTGTAAATTTGAAAAAGATTCTTTATGCACAAGTCAAAGCTGCCTTGATAGTTCAAAGGGTTACATGATGTAGATCTCCGTGAAAAGAAATAGTCCGTGAAGTACAGGGTGTCTATAATTAAAGTTCACCTATTCCACGCACTCAACAGCAAAAACTGTAGAATGGCACCAAATTTGCAGTACTTCGTAATGACGCCATGGGAAGGACATTCATTGAAAAAAAAGTTTCAAAAATCACCACCAAGGAGCGTTTGTACCAGGGGCCCCACAAGGGGAGGGTCAGTTAGTCCCTCAGCACCGGTTGGCCCGGCCATCAAAAGGGCCTGGGCTGAGATCTTAACCGAAAAAAAATTATAATAGGCTTACTTCTAGACTTTTTTTTTTTATAATTAAGTTTACATTTTATATAAATTACTTTGCTGTTTTAACGGTCTGCAAAGAGCTATCTGCATTACAATGTTTGCCTAGAGTGAATTTTTTTCTAAACTTTTGGGAAGAGCCGGAAAAAATAGATGTTGATGTTAGGTTTATTTGTAGAGTAAATTAATTTAATAACTGTATGGCATGTTTAAAAAGAAGAAATATGAAATTATATGGTGTTTTCGCGATATTTTAGCTAAGAATCTATGATTTTCACCATAACGTGGAAAAGGGGGGGGGGGGAGCATTATTGCATTTGGTACCTGGGCCCTAAATTTGATGTGGGATGGAGTGTTTGGTCAAATTTCCGTTAGCACGTTATCCCTCATATCACTTTTTAAGCAACAGCATCACAACCGTTGTCATTCGCATTTTGTATTCAACTCAAAATGACGTTAAGTTTAAAGAACGTGCGTTACTTCTAATTCTGCACCAGAAGCTTTGTGGAGGTTTAGGTCGTTAAAGTCTTCGACGAGGTTCAATGACTGCGAATGGGTTACGAAATGATCTTCAAATTTGAAGAAACGGGGTCGTTGAACGTAAAAGCTAGAAGAGGATGAAAGCCTGTTGCGGCACAGGTGGTTGACGATGTAGCGACTAAAGTGGAAGAGGACAGGATGTCGATTGTCAGAATCCCAGCGGCAGTATTCGGCGCGTTGCACATTCGTTGCCACGGTCCACAACATTGTTCGGAATATTATGTGCCACTATCCTTACAAAATTTCTCACGTTCAACAACTGCTGGCTCCTGATCCACGTCAACGAGAGACCTTCGCACTACAGTTCTTACCTCGGATCGAGGTTGACCTGGAATGGCCCTGGAACATTCTCTAGATGGACGTTTTCATCTGCGTGGTGCAGTTAACATGCATAATTGTTGATTTGGGTGAGAGAAAATCCCAATGCATGTCTGGAAATTCCTTTACATTCCCCAAAAGTTACAAGTTTGGCTTAAGTTTACGTCAACATTCATTGTTGGACCGTTTTTCTTCGAAGAGCGTGGCCGCATAGATCCTCCTCCATCTTCCGTTATTTTTTTTATTACGTCATCGTTAGACATTTCTACAGATGATTGTTAGGTGGCTAACAATAAAGGTCCGAGCTCCCTTTCAATTAAATACTATAATTAAGAATTGTAATTTGTATTATTCCTTTATTATAATGATGGAATTGAAAGAAATATACATTAATAAATATTATTAGTCACCTAAACAGTAATCTACAGAAATATGAAACGGACTATAATAATATAGGACAGTATTATCAAATTAACATTAATTTTGTTTAACCATTTCAGTACCTGACTGTTGTGTCTGTTATTGAGAATCAAGAACAATCAGTTAAATATCGCTTTTAAAAAACTGGGTTGAGTTTTTTATCTTTGGAAAACAAAGATTGCTAATTTTATTGCTACAGTGAAACTCGGTTATATCGCGATCTGTCGGATCCAAGATCTCGAAGATCGCGATCTGCCCGAGCTTTTTTTACTTCGCGATGTTAAGTGTCGTTTACTCGAGCCCTATTATCGCCCACACGATTCCAATTCGATTTAAAATGGTCATTTCGCGATTACCTGCATCATTCAGAGCTATGTGAGAGAATTTTATATTTATAAATATTTATAAATCATTATCTTTTCATCACTTTGATGGGTTATATTAGCCAAAATCTTCTTACAGTATTTCTGTTTTCTTACGGTATTTTGGTTAAAGGGATTAGCGGTATTACCCAGTAAGTATTAATATTGTAAGTAGCAAATCGCGAGCAGTTCACTAAAATCAATCGATTTTCGTACTTTTTGGGCGAAAATATGGTAAATTTTACAATTATACACCTTTTCCAAAATAGAAGGGGTCCAAGACCAAATCGCGTTATATCCGAATTCGCGATATAAACAACCGTGTTATAGCCGAGCTTCACTGTATTTAGAAACTCTTAATCTTATTCTTTCGATTTTTATAGAAACTCAACTTTGTGTAGGCTTTTCTTCTAGTTTGTGACATTTTTACTAACAAGCATATTGTCGGAATTGGGGGGGGGGGGCAACTATCCCCTCAATATTTTGAGGAAAACAAAAAGGAACTAAATATAAGTCGACAAGCATTATTCACTTTTGACCCCCCCCCCCCCCAATCAAAATGCTGAAATTCTGCTGATGCTTACAAGCATATTGTAATGTGAGCATGACTTCCTTGAGGGAAAAAGAATATTAATTTTTTAAATTTTTTATGATTATTCTCAAGCTATTATGTTATAGACAGGAAAACTTGTATTTAATTCTTTATGTATGTATTAAAAACTATTGTATGTTGTGTTTTTTTATTAAGAATCAAATGTTAACTGAAAACTTGTTTCAAAATGGATGAATATTCAAGCAGACATCTTCAAGGAACTTAATTATTTAATGATAAATTTTTAGAAAATTAATAAATATTTTTTAAACCATTAATATCATGATCATATTCTTGCACAAGGCGCGATATAAAGTGTGTTTTTTTAAAGATATCGACAACGTCAGCGACAGGTTCTATAAGATCAATCAGTAAATGCATCGCTACGAGTTAATACCCATTATTACATATATATGTAATGATATATGATGTTTTAATGCTCGCATAATACTACTGTATATGCTTTGTATTACGCTGCTCGCATAATCCGATGCGTGCAGTAACGATACGGTGTACATGTATTGTACAAAATGATCTAAAAATTACATAGCAAAAATTTAATAATTTTCATTGCATATATTACAGAACAATAATAGTGTACAAACAACTGATACAGAAATAAGTGTTCAACGAAACCCTCACCAATAGCAGATATCAAGTAAATGTTCGAAATGTCGATCACCTGCCTCAATACTGGCGTGCAGACATCGGGATGTTAAATGCTTAATCCTCTGTAAATTAGCTGAAAACTGTTTAATTCTCTGACAAGTTCCCGAAATAGTTGTGTATCCTCTGTTCTACTTGCGCAATCGTAGACAGTGTTTATCATATGGTCCCAAAGATAAAAATGCAGAGGATGTAAATCTGGGGACCGTGCAGACCGAGTCACATGACCAATCTAGCGTTGTGGGAAGGGATTGTTGAGGAAAGCATGGACTATATAATGAAAATTGGCTCTTTCGTGTAATTGCCTTCTCGTTTCAAGATTAATCTTTTTCAGTATCTCGGTTGAGTGTCTTTGAACCAAATTGGAGAATGGAGAAAGTAAGAGACCAATTATCAGATCACCCAAAATACCTGCCCATACATTTAAAAAAAAAAATTGCTATTGATGTTTTCTTTGGACCTTTTCTGGTGGGTTTCCCTTTGCCCTAAAAGCTCATTAAGAAAATTCTTAATATCATTACGGGAAAAAGAAGCTTCTTCAGTGAGTACGATTAACATTATCAACATAGTGATCAAGAAACCAACGACGAAACTGCAGCCTTAAAGGAAAATCTACAGTAACTAATCCTTGGGCGCTTGAAGATAATAGATATACAGTAGCTGCTCTCCAAACCGTTGTATGGACTGTACAGAAATCCCTTCTGTTCTCTATTGTCCTACTACTTATTTCTGGATCAGCGACTCAAGAATTCGATTTTGTCTTTCTAGTATTGCAGCCCTGTGAGGTCTTCCACTGTGACTCAAAGTTGTCCCTTTCGCTGTGGCGTCGATCTGTAACAGTTTTTGTGTGGAGAGAGGTTCGTCTGCCTGGGAAGTGTTCTTGGTATAGGCGACGTCCATCTCCATGAGTCAGTCCATACATCAAATGCATGTTTGAAAACGAATACAAACTCATACTGCTATGCAATTACGTACATACGAACGAAAGCGTGTTACTAAAAATCCAAAGGAAAAAGAAAAACATTACAAGCATCTTCACAATGAAAACGTTGATGGAAGCTTGTAACAATGACTGTTATTCACTGTGAGCCTAGAGGCTGGCTATATGTTTAAACAATTGCGTAGTACATTGTTCACCTTCTGCGTCATCAAATAGTCCTTATGTTCACTATTGATATTTAGAAAACGATGCATTTCCAACCCTGTTTTTATTGGAAATATTTTTACTGATTTTTTTCTTTGTGGAACCTGTCACTGACATTTGTGTAGCTTTAAAAAACACCCTGTATTTATTATCTATTCACAAGAACATATTACAATTTATTTATTATAAGACAGTTTAGTATTAAAATTTCGTTGGTAGTTTTATTATTTCACTATTTAATTCATATTTTATGGGAATTTCAAACTTAATATTTTATAAACCTCCTTTGAGATATTCACAGCATAGTCCATTAGCTGATTGTCATTATTTTAAATAGTTTTAGATTTTCCCTCTAGAGGCGCAATAATCAGGCACTGAAACGGTCAGATTCACTCCGTCTTTCATAAGGTCCAACAGTTTTTTATTTCAGTGAATTGATTATTTTTAGATAGGGAATAAATGCTAATGTTGGATTATTAATATTGTTATAAAAATTTTAGTAGGCCTAAGATATAAAATAAGCTTCTTAAAATATTATCTATTCCTTATATTCTATAAAAGAAATCATTACCTCAGCCTATATTTGGAACAAATCGAATACATGCAGATGTTCTGTAGAGTGATTTCATTGTATAATAAATGATAGTGTACATTTTACTAAAAGAAATAAAGTAAGAATTAAATGTCGACACATTTCGTTCTTAGCCTTTTTTGGTTACTTTGAATTGGAACTGTTTCAAGCTTAAAGGGGTTAGTAGCTAAGGAGAGCTGCGCTAATAACAGCTGCCATGCTCCCTATTTAGATTAGTAGGCTTGAGAATGAAATGCACATTTTCTAATCCTTGTCCCCTACTAGATGTTTTAAACTCAAGGTGTTTCCAGAAGACAGAGCTAATAAAATAAAAATATATATAAAAATCCACACACACAATGTAATTTCAATTAATATTTTTTCATTTTTTTCATTTTTATTTCAAAATAATAAATTTACACAAAAAATTTAAACTAAAAATTTTTACACTAAAAATAAAAAACCCTGTTATAACCATTTAATTTAATGCACAAATTCAGTAGATTATAAAATGATAGATCAAAATCATAGATAAACATAAGGTTTATTATATTTTGAATATAATAAAGGATTAAGGATAAAGGAGTAAGGAATATATTAAATTTGAAAATAGGTGTCAGATCGTTTATTCCTATTGGAAAGTGCTACTGCAATATAACTGCTATAAGTATTGTTAATTCTTATCATGATTTCCAAATTGTCAACATTACAATATATTATTTCTCCTCCAAAAAGAACGAAATAATCATTTGATACATATTATAGTACAAAATATTTAATAATATTTAGGGCTGACTATCCTTGGTTTCAATACCTGTTTTATTTTTCATTTAGAGTAGGAGTACAAATAGAAAACAACTTTTTTCAAATTGTCACTTGTAATGCTTAATATGATCGAAATAAGTAATCATCTGATGAGAAAAAAAAAAGAAAAAAAAACCAAAAAATTAGAAATTATTTTCAAAATTCTGAATCCTAATTTTGATTAATTTTTACATTTTTGAGTCTTCAGATTTACGTAAAAAATTCAAATAAAAAAATCAATCTAAGCTTTTGATCATAAATAAGCATTACAACAAAAAATCAAAAGTTAACTGTTTTTTAAAAGGCAAAAGCATTAGAAAGTATGTAAGGAATCTTTAAGAGCTGAAAGATTTTCAACAATTGATCAAGATCTTAATGATTATCATTTTAACAAGTTTTGTCACGGCTTAGGCTTGTATTATTACGAATTACGCAGAAAATTGAGAATAAAATTCCATATAAGACAACACTAATTGTGATGAAAAATAACAAATACATCTAGTATTTATCATCATTTCTTCAATTATTTGTTTAATGTAGTTTTCGGAATTTGTTAGTCAAAAAAATGTTTATTCCATAATTGACCTGAAATCATCTTTTTTGTAACAAATAAGTAAATTAGGATAAATTATTTCCAACTTCATGATATAGCCCTGATTTAGCAGGCATGATTAACTATTAGAACTAAAAAACATTAATTTTATTTTTAAGAGCGAGACTAATTTAAATATTCTAAATAGTTTTGTTTTGTTTTTATATTTGACTTCCAATACATCAGATTTGGGTTTATTTCCTAATGGCTTGAAACTACTTTGATAAAACTATTCTCATCAAATAATGACGTATAAATAATACTAATTGTAAGCTAACATTTAAGATTTTTGTTCCAAAGTAAATGACTTCTCCAGCTTTTTGCATTTATAGTGTTAAGAGATGGTAGACTTTGATGTCTTTTTAACAAACGCTAACAAACAAGCAGCATTAAATTGTACAATGATGCTGTTTCATTAGCATTTCACCTCCATTTTCCAAGAAGAAAGGCATTATTTTTAGCGCTATATGATCTTACCGTAATTCATAATAAGTAGCTACTAGGGTTCTAATTCAAGGGCAATGCCTATCTTATGACCTTCTGGATGGAAGTTCCCGGCATCTACTAATAGAGACATGGTTATTAGTATCCCATCTCGAATAGGGTGAGTAAAACTGACTCCAACCTGGCTCTCGTGGTTGATTTTCGCGGCTATAGACATATCGTTGGGTAACTTATATTTTCCACCTATTGTGAAGGCAGTGATATTACATTTCAGGTCCCATTCCATAAGTGCTGCCACTTGAAGACACTTGTTGATCTGCCTGTACAAATTACTACCGAAAGTCTTTCCGTTCTCAACATAGCCCGATATCTTAAACTTGCCGACGTCGTATCCCACCACCATGTTGTATTTAGTCATCTTGCAACGGTTGAAGTCGACGTGGGCCTGATGACCCAACAGCATGCTACCAGAAGCCATTAAGCAGGACGCCGAGATCTGTGGCGAACCGCAAAAGTGAATATCGTTTGTCAGGCAAATACCTTCGCGTTTCAAAGTCACGTGCGTTCCTCCTATCTTTTCACCTGTCTGAGGCGACCACAAGCCTTCAAGCGCCATTCGGAGACCGTGCACACCAGGAAAGAAACCATCCTCCAGTACCAATTCAGTTTCTAAAGTATTGTCTGTGTTCCACATTTCAGAGAAAGTCATACACCACGGTTTATGGCGATATCTAGTTTGAACGCTGGCACAAACACGTCCCGTATCCTTATGACTATTGCCAATTACATTGAAGTTAACACCTTTCATCGTCACGGCACTGTACTTAAGTACCATTAAGCCAAAATGGTAACTTTTGTTAAGTACGTCTCTAGCAGTTCTTCCGACTTCGCTGTAACAGGGAGGACAAACTTTCTGTTGAGAAAAATAAGAAAATATCATTAAAAATTAAATACATTACGTCCTGAAAGCTACTGAAGTTATTTAGCAATAGGAGAAAACCCAGAATTATGTATGATTAGTTGAAAACCATTTTATAAATTATCTATCAACAGAGCAAATATTGATAAAGATTAGCAACTTCAACACCAAACAATCCTTTTAACTTATTTTCGAGATCTTTTGTTTCCAGTCTCTGATCTGCTTTGCTATTCTTCTACAGATCCGATCAATTGACTTTTCATAGAGTAAAATTCTCTAGCTAAGATTAACATTGAAATCTTGCTGATTACAAGATTTATCTTCAACGAAGAATTAATTAATAATCTTTGTCATTTAGTGAAGTTGGAGTCAAAAGATCCTTCGCTTTGAGTAAAGCATTTTTGAAATTATTAAATAAGGGTTGTCCTAAAACAACTGAAAGTAAACATGACAGAAAATTCTCTGGTCTCATCTTGATCTCCATTCAAACCTAATATAAAAACATGAGACGATGTTCAGATTTACTGTTTACCATCTCTTTAACTTGATTGTCTCAAAATAGTAACACTGTAAAAAATTTGATTTTTTTTTTCATCAGAACATAGTTAAAGCAATTCTCTTTTATCTTCATTACTGTGGGCAGTTAAGGCTCCTATGAGCAGACGCTGATCGGGACGATCACAACATAGTGTGAGCATCCAGTGGTGTATCCAGGATTAAGGTTGGGAAGGGGAGGCTAAGGATGTTGTAAAAAGTCCATTCAGATGAAGGCCTATTTCAAAATAAATTATTTCAAAGATCACTTTCCAAATTAATAAGATACAGACACTTCAGTGCTTTAATAAAGGTTTTCTTCTCGTTTTTTCTTCTTGTCTTTTCTTTCTTTATTTTGGGGTTGGGGGGGGGGGGGTTAACCCCACCCCTGGATGCGCCACTGATAGCATCTACATATTTTGACTATTTCAAAAAAGCTTTTTGTACCTAACATTACTAAATTTGCATTAATTCAAAAATTTCTAACATAATTGTCTGTTCTAAGATAACAATGATTAATCAAAGTGAAATTAAGCAATCTGTCGTTCATTCCATACTTACTTTTGTAATTATTCCTTTCTTTTGCCAAGTTAATATGTAGCAACTACCAAAGAAACGCATAGGTTCTGTATCATTTTCAATTTGCAGAAACAACCTGAGACTTTTTATGTTGAAATTTCTGACACAAATTTTGCCAGATAATTTAATCTGAAATGTTTTCATTAATAAATTTCACGTTTATTTTCTTTTAAATGTCAGGTCTACTTTCAAGGAAAAGACGTTTAGCTTTTCCTAGACGAAATTTCTCTTTAATTTTAAACAGATATTATCCAAAGAGAAGACCTGCACAAACTACAAGAAACTAGTTTTAAACATATAAATGTGAAAACTACTCGTGGAAATGTGTTAAATTCGAATGTCTTGAAAGGCACATTAGTCTACTACAGTTTTGCTTTATAGTATTGGTAAAGAATTAAGTTTCTATGAAAACTTATGACACCTATTTATATTACTTTTTTTAATATTTTAATGATTGCATCTTTCTTTCTATCTAATCTGTCTTAAATGGGCAATAAAATCTAATTCTATAGACATTTATAATTAGAACAAAATTATAATTCAAACCCACATTTTAATGGCAATTTCTTGTCACTGTTTTAGTGATGAGATTTGTAACTATGCCTCACTTTCCTAATCCTTTTTAAAGTTCAACAGCTCCTATTCCTACCACTCTACGTTCTCTACGCAAATTATTTCATTGAAGAAATAGTTCTAGGAACCAACAATCTTTCTCAAAGTTAATACCAGTCCAGTCCACTTCAAATCCTCATCATTCTTCGTTCATTTCCGTTGGAAATTCTCTCTTTTAATTTTATGTTTCTCTCTAAATGATTTTGCTTTGGAAACAAATTATGTTCTACATTCTTCTGGGGTTTTCTTCCTTTTCTTCTTTTTGCTTAATATCCTGCAAGTTGTTTATTGAAAGGAGATATTCCTTTTGGTAAATTGAATAGTAAAGCTCAAGTCGCTTACTGAATAAATTGTAATGTTCTTCATAAGCATTTAAAACATAAATTTCGTACATCTGTATTGATTTCTGTGTTAGGATTAATTGTATGAAAATTGCCACTATATGAATTTCTTATCAAATATTTCTGTATTATGAACGTGGTAGAACAGTAGCATATATTTGGGAGGATGTCTGTTATTGTAAAAGGAAATGAAAGTCTACAGCAATGTCTATTATGAAGATACAACTATTTTTAAAATTGGGGAAAATTTTTACTATTTCTATTGAATTGTTTCTTAACAAAATGTCTTAAAACGGTCAAAGACGTTAATCTGTTTCTAAATCGAGAAGCGCCTCTTGCGGGAAGCCAGAATAATTGCACATTATTTTTTCAATTTTCTACGATTTTTTGCAAAATCTTTTAGTCTATATAAATACATAATACCGATAGAGTTACAAGATATTTAGATTGATAAAAGTTGAAGGAGTCCTGAGGTGTGAGATCATTTGTTTGTTTGTTTTTATGGCTCAAGAGCAAGACCGAGCTGCCTCATGAAGAAAAATTAAATCACGAAAAAAAAGGCTAAATAATGCACCAAGCCTAAAGGAACCAAACGACAAATAGGCTAAAACAAAACCAAAACACAACGCAGTTACAGGTCTAAAATTACTGAAACTCAATAATAAAATATCAAACTAATAAATATATATATTTATAATAAATGAATAAATAAATAAATAAGATGACTAAGGACATGTTAAAATAAATATTTAGTGAATCTCTCACTTGAAAAATAGAAATTAAAAATAACAGAATCATTTTCTGTTTAGATTTTAAACATAATTTGAATTTTAAGAGGAATTCAATCAGTGTTTAGCAGTTTTTCAACGAAGTGATTATCAGAATCACTCCAAATAATTTCTTTCCGTTGAAAGAAAATAAGAAACGTTGCATTAAAAAAATGAATCTACTCTTCTCAAAGTGTACGGAGATAAAAGATGTACGGATTTTACTTAGAAACTTTAGATTTAACGTTTGATTATTTTTTATCTTAATTTAGGTTTAGATTCAGTTACCCTTTTTGATGTCTTCATTGATTTTGCCATCGTCCTTGGAAATAGAACAGAAGATTCTTTAAAATTTTGAAGATTTTAGAAGAATATTAAATAAAAACTGTAAGCTTAAAGACTACATAGAGCTAATAAATAATATTTTAAATAATTTTGATTTTTTTTGAAACTACATAGAACATAAAATTTTGATGCTTCAAGCCGTGACTGAGAATTTTGAAACAATAAATGGCGAAGCAACCTAATCTTTATACATCGCGGGTCATTGTTTGATTGGCTCGTGACTCATGCGTTGCTTTCATTAACAATAATTAATGGATAATTAAGAATAAACACTTAATAAAGAATTTTCTAAAAATGTAAGTTACACATTGGTTATACGTCCTTTTGTTGAAGCTGTTGATTGTTATTAAATCCACGTAGAAATGAAGAATGAAAACCAGAATTGTCAACTAAGTTGATGCTTTATTTTCACATGACTGACTAGTCACGCCTAGATTCGAATGTCAATATTTATTTCAATAAACATTTAAAAATTAGTCAATGTTTTCGATCGTCGAAGAATTCTATTTGAAATAGGAAATAAAGACTGGAGTCATCAAAACATGTATAATAATTATTACAGGGTTTGATGACAGAAAGTAATAAGAAGCTATGAAGAGAAAATAAAGCATCGTAAATGCTCCTTAGAAGATATCTGTAATCCATCA
Organism: Thereuonema tuberculata; assembly: GCA_023159025.1. Lineage (NCBI taxonomy): Eukaryota > Metazoa > Arthropoda > Chilopoda > Scutigeromorpha > Scutigeridae > Thereuonema > Thereuonema tuberculata. The sequence continues at coordinate 4,106,308 of JAFIDM010014012.1, forward strand.
AAGAAATACAGAGGTTCATCTATTTTTTACAATATACTATCTTGCGAGGAATTACAGACACATCGCCAATATTCCAAAAGTTGCTTCGTATTTAGTATATTGTGCAATTGATTAATATTGAGACGAATATACGAATCTTAAGACTCTCATTAGACGGCGAAAAATCACAACAATAAAAAAAATAGTCCAAAAGTCCAATTGTTCTAGAAGAGATGTCAACCACAAGATCTTTGGTCTTTCTTATCGTGATCGTATTTCGAAGAAGTGTTCTGTGGAAACTCCACAATATCAGATTGGTCTTATTGGTCTTTTAAATCAGTTTCACTCCAATGCGAATACAGACGAGAAGGGAAAAGAGAGGATTTGTAAAAGAAACAGAAGCCATCGCTGTCTTAAATCGATGACGAATGTTTTTCATTAGAGAAGATTTGTTATCAATTTTGTGTTTAAAACCCATAAATTTATTTTAGGACCCTACGATTATTTTAGAAAATAAAACATTTATGATAGTTTCCAATCAGAAGATTGACGTAAGCAATCTATGCGTATTATCCAATATTTCTATATTTTTTTCCCCTTATTTAGTGATTTGGAGATTAATAGACGAAAGTGGAAGACTTCCATTTAAGTTACTTCATATAACTAAGGTTTACACACTGCAAGAACTTTACGTATTTTATTGCAGTTAATAATTGTAAAACACAAAGATATTAGATAACCAATTCTTTATGCTAACTCATTTCTAAATGAACATCTTTGATGTTTTATTTCTATAGATAGATTGCACGTTTGTAAAGTCACGTGGTCCCCATCTTTTGTATTCCTGAATTGCAGACAGAAGCCTGTATCGTGGGCGATCGACAATTAAATGTTTATTAAAATGTAATATTGTAGCCGAGGTTAGTGATCAGCCAGATCATGTCCAAATAAGGCAAAAACTTTCATTTGTCGCCAGTCTTAGCCTTAATGAGATGATTGTTTTGTTTGTATGTTTGTTTTTTCCATAGATTTTTGTCTTTCTTATTTAAAATACGACTGTTTATATATTTTATAAACTTTTTATCTAAAGAAAAGATAGAGGCCTTATTTTTGATTTTGTATCCGTGACAGTAATACTGTTTTATGAAAGACGTACGATAGACGTAGTATAGGCATAAAAATGTTACAATAAGAATTTAATTTTTAATCTACTATTAAGAGGCTATAAATTTAAATCAGTCAATCTGTGTCCCCTAATAACTTTTAAACCGGTGAACAGAACTTCTTGAAATTTACTATGCTTATTTATGGACAAGAGATGACCTAACTCTTGAAATCCTTGTAAATCCGCGACCAAAAACAGAAGTGAAACTTTGGATTTTTCGATATCTACCAATTTTTATTAATCCGTAGTCATTATCGTCTTCTTCTTATAATGTAAAGGAAATAACGTGATTTAATAATGGCAATTTAATTAATTTTCTGAGAAAATTAAAAATTTCTCATTTTATTAAACAGATACGAAAATATAGACTTTTCTCTATTGTTGTTTCACGATTCTAAAAAAAAAAAGAAGGAAGAAATATTTCAAAGAAAGTAGGCACTGAGTTCTTTGAGGAACTTCAACTTGGTTCTTAGGCTGTCAGCTTTAATTTTCGAAACCTTAAATAAAACAAAATCCGTTAAATTAGGATCTACTGCGTATTTTACGACGTGTAACACTTATGAAAATCTACTTTTTTTGTTTTTGGACTAAGTTTGCGAAGTTTATCAACAAAATTTAAGTTTAGCAAAGGTAGAATACGAATATGTAGCCGTTCAGGTGTTACATCGAAGTAGGGCTTCGTAGATTGATCACGAACGTCCTTCTTATACTCGCAAAATACAAAGAGTAACCTTGCATTTAATTAGGGTCATTGATGCGGGTGTTTTAAAATATCAATCTCAATTGGTTTAATTATAACCTGTACTTACTGAGGCTAATGTTGATAAAAAAGAGAAAAATGAAAATTGAAGGAATCTTTGAAGAATCAGTTAATCTTCCATTAGATCTACAGCCGTCGCCAAAAGTATTTGTCATCCTATAATAATCCACTGAATTTGATAGATTTTTGTTTTGGAGAAAAAGCAAACCATTTGTCTTTTAAAATAAGATGTTTTTATTAATTGTTTTTCAATATTTTGTGGTGCCTTTGTCTCAATTACTGCAGTTATTCTTGTTGGCTTAAGCTTACAAGCAACTGACCACGATATCTTGACGATTGGAAAAATTCCAGAACCCCATGATGTCAGCACTAACCTCTCTTAGAAGTTCCGAAGAATGTTACATTATAGTTATAAAACAAAAACAAAAAAATAATTTTAATAATGTTTGAAGGAACTGCTATTAGTGATTGGGTGACTGCTTTCAATATAAGATTGAACTGTTATTTTAAGTTTTATGTAATTCTATTAAATGTTATGTATTTTTAAAGCCCTGCACCTTGAGGCGTATTTGCTTGTGATTAACTAAAAAATAGATAAGTCATAATCACGTGAGATTCCTTCCAATCGTCAAGATGTAGTGGTCGGACTATACGTGTCTCGTTAGAAGTAATACTGCACTGCAATATTTTGCGCTTCAAAATTCTCCACAAGTGCTCAATCGGATAAAGATCAGGTGATTGTACAGGCCAGTCTAACAACAACTTAATGCCGTTTTTGCAAAACCATCTCAGATAACCACCGATTTGTGGCATGGTGATTTGTCCTGTTGGTATTTTACATTGTCCATATTGGTGTCTCCAAAGATCTTGGTAAATAATGGCAGTAAAGCCGTTTCTAGAATAGAAATGTACTTCACGCTGTTCTTGCGACCTTCCCAAATAAACATTTCACCTAGGCTCTAATCGTAATACAGTACTACCTCCCCTGTATTTTACTGTTGGCACCACCCTCTCCCGAAGGTATTCTTCACCCACTCTTCGCCTCACACACAGAGGTGTCAAACATTTGAAAATTAATGAAAATAACGTTATTTCATTATTATTTTGTACGTTTCGTCAATACTTACTGGAGATGTTTTAAACATTATTTAGGAATAAAAAAGAGATAAAACAACCTCAAAGTTAGATTCATTGGACCACGTAATATTGGACTAATCCTCCTCTTGTCAAATGTTGGCGTCTAACAGCCCATTCTAAGAGAGACATTTTGTTCTTATCAGATAGCCATGGCTTTTTTTCTAGCCTTGCAACCTTTGAGACCAACTTCTCCAAGCCTTCTTCCAGCAGTTCTAACACTAATCGCTCTTCCAGTTTCCTCCGACAGAGCAACAGCGATCTCAGAAGAAGTTTTCTTCCGATTTTTTTAATGACATTCGAATTAACTTTCAACCCTCACGTTCCGAAGTCACTCTTTTTCTCGTTCTATTCATCTGTGATCCAGAGTTCACAAAACGTTTTACAGAGCAACGTGAACATTTAACATGATTTCTGCTCGAGTCTTTCCTTGTTCATGTAAAAACTGAATTCGAAAGCATTGATGTTCACTAGGCTCGCTTTTTTTAGGACATCGTTTGCAGCTAAAACTACAACCAACACAACTCAATGTGAGCACATTTATATCCACTGTGAAGACAAACTGAAGCTTTTTCAATAATTACCAATTTCTGCCCATGTACACGTCACTTTTTTTTTTATCCACTTTGACAGCATATCTATTGTTTAACTCTTCGTTTAAAGATACTGTCTTCGTTTGACAATAAGTTGACAGTCCTAGTATGTCTCTGTCATGTGTTGGGAATTTGAACTCACCTGAAGCGGAAGTAACACAACACCTTCCAATATCTTCTTACCAAAACTATAGAAGCTTAAATATTTTTTTTCTGAAGTTTCAGTAAAAATATCGCTTAGTCAATTATTATATGTTTGTAGCCATATCTATTTTGTTATTTTTAGCAATCGAACCTTAAAAATAATTAATGCTATTAAAATATCTTTGTTTTGTCAATCATATCAATGGTTTCTTTGGGCACAGAATTTTCAAGCTGTTTTTGTTTTTTGAAGAATTTAGAAAAATCACTTTCCTTTTTAGTTTAGCCAAAGGATCACTTCAGATAATTTCCATTATAACTCTTTGTAAATTTAAAATAAAATGTTTATAAACCATTTCTAGTCAGTAACTAGATTTTTTTTTTTTTTAATGTTAATTCCTATTTACTTTGAAACAATAAAATATTTATATTTTTGTAATATATATTAATGAAACAAATTTAATGACATAGCTAAATAATATTTCGCAACATTTACTAAAAAGACCGAATGTGATTTTTTTTTATATACAAATACAAATTTATGAGGTTTTTAAGATAAACAATACTTCCATTCATTAAATACTAAATTTTTTATCCTAATATTACTTAAGCTCAATGTTATATAAATTTCTAATAAAATCTTTTCACTTTTTTATATATAATTACAGTTAAAAGATCAGATACAAAATGTATGTATCAATAGAAAGAAATGTGATTGATGTGTTTGTACCGTTGATTAGAATGATCATTTTTTTTTTTGTTTTTTTAATTCGAATATTTCGACTGAGTGGTTTCTCAAGCACTTGAAGTGTGTTCAGGGGAGACGTGAGCTTCGTCGGTCACTTCAAAGCGTTGTTAACAGTATTGATAAGTTTTGGTTTTAAATCCTTAACACAAACACAGAACCTGAAGGAACCACCATAGAGTGGCTTATCGTTCAGCTGATCTAAAGTGGAGTTTAATTACAGAATTAGATTAAACTGCTATTTATTGTTTTATCTTATTTTGGATGGATAATTTTGTTACGAAATGTCTTGAGTCACAAGTTACTTATAATAAGCAGCGTTGTTTAATAACTTCTAATCTAATTTGAATTTTCTATGATTTCTGTTCAAAAATTTTTAAATCTAGAGAGAGTAAAAAAATAAGCAATCAACAAATATCTTGCATTTATTAGAAGAAAGTGAGATTTAACTGCAATTATGGTTTTGTTTGAAAGGAAATTATTTTTAAAAACTACAACTCGCATTATTTGCTTTTTATTTATTTAGATAATTTTAATTTTCTAAATTTAGATGCATCTCAAACAGATTCTTAAATTGAGTCAGATTTTAGAAATAGACAAATATTTGGTTCAACTTTTGTATTTTATTGTTAAAACTCCACGGGAATCCGTCGCAGTCAATTATCTATTTTTAAGACAAACAAGTCCCTCAAAGTCCAGTTCTTTACCTCCTCGTGGTGGGGGATGGACAACTCGAGAAAGAGATAGCCTGTGGGAATCCCCGGGAACTCTGTAAGCGGCTAAATTTGAACTGGTGAAGAGGCCGGCGGAAGAATCAATCTTTGATCAACGCGACTTCTTAAAAGATGTCGGGAATGCAACGACACCTGTGATGGCGGAAGAACAGTTTATATGTCAACGGCAGCACAGAACAACTGGCAGGCAGAGGAACCCATTAATGGTCAATGGCTGGCAGACCGAGCCTAGTAAGATGGCTATTGCAAACGTGGAAAAGATTGGGGCCTTACCACGGAAACTTCCCTATAGTAAACCATGGAAACCATGGTCGCCGACCTCCTGGATGGAGATGGCACGTGAAGAAGAAGAAGAAGACAAACAAATAATTTAAATAATAATGAACCATTACTCTTCCGATTTCAAAGTATCTTATTTTCTGCACATTTTGCTTTAGTTTTGGTTCCAAGCAAAATAACCTTGAAAATTGCCCTGTATAGGGCAACATAAAATCTATTCAATATATCCAGGGTTGGGAACTAACGCATTATTAGTAATGCCGTTACTAGTAAACAGTTACTTTTTGTAGTAACGATCGGTAACGCCGTTACATTTTTACTTAAGTAACTGTAACTCAGTTACTTTTATTTGTAACGGAGTAACGAAAACGCGTTACTGTTTGCGTTACTTTTTCGTCCATTTTTTTTTATTATTTACTATCACACCAAGCTAATGGGAGGTTTGGCAAGAGCTGTTTCAAAAACGCCGTATCAGTTATCCAGACGCTAGTGTTGCTCAAGATCTTTCTATGAAGATTATCTTAGAAACTAAATCCAAATCCCATCTATGGTCTTATTCCTGTCATTGTTATTTGAATCGTCGACGAAGAAACACGATTTTTACGAGTCTCTTGAGTAGTTTACTTCAAAATGCAGACAAATTCGAACTTCATTGCAAACAAAGATACCGTACCTGATAAGAAGTAATGTTGTACGAAACTTACAACATATAGTATATAGGCTATTTAAAAAACGTAAATTATTACTGCGAACTAACGATTTTTTTGTTTGCGGTGACTTTATTCTAACCAACCCCTTCGTAAACTGCCTTGATAACTGCTTCCAAGTAAAACGTTTTTGAAGTAAATTTTTATTGGGAGTTAATCATTTTAAATGTGAAACTTGGCATTTACATTCAAGGCTAAGAGGCGATCTTTCATTGATAATTTCAATAACCCTACATCTTCATGGTGGCTAAGCCAATGTTTCACATTGAATAAATCTAATTGATATAAATATTGCTTGCTAATAAGAAAACTGCCTATTTATTAAATGACAGCTTAAATAACAAGAAACTTACTTGGCTTTGACTTATTTCCTGTCGCTCCTAATGGAGCATAGGGCAGCAGTAAAGACCTTCCATCTAGTTCTGTTGACAGCCAAACATTTCACCTCACTCCAGGTTTTACCAGCCTCCTCTTCCACCGTCCTTTTCCATGTTTTCTTCGGGCGACCTCGCCTCCATGTTCCTTGCGGATTCCAGTCTAGTGCTGTCTTTTCAACAGCTCCGTATTGTTTGCGTATTGTGTGGCCAATCCACCTCCACTTTCTCTCTTTGATTTGTTCTTCAATCTGTCGTTGATTTGTTGCCTTCCACAAGTCATTATTTGAGATTGTATCCGGCCACCTCACATTTAAAATTTGCCGTAGACATCTATTTATAAAAACCTGCAGCTGATTTACAATTATTTTTGTTGTCTTCCATGTTTCACAGCTATAGAGGAGGACCGACTTCACATTGCTGTTGAATAATCGAAGCTTGGTTTTCCTTGATATATTTTTGTTTCGCCAGACAGGATATAACTGGACAAAGGCTCCAGTTGCCTTCCGAATCCGACTCTTAACATCTTCATCTGCTCCTCCATCTTTCCGGACTATGCTACCCAGGTACACAAAGGAATCAACTTGCTCCAACTCCTCTCCATACACTGCTAATCGCATGTCTTTATCAGATCGAATTCTCATTTCCTTAGTTTTTTTGGTATTAATCTTTAGCCCTACAATCTCAGCTTCCTTTTGTAGCCTAGAGAGCTTACTGTCCATATCCTGAAATCTTTGTGAGAGCAGGCATATATCATCTGCAAAATCCAGGTCTTCAAGCCTATCATTCATTCCCCACTGAATACCTCTTTTCCTGTCATCAACAACCCTCCTCATCACTCTATCCAAAACCAACAAGAACAAGGTAGGTGACAGAATACACCCCTGTCTCACTCCAGCATTCGTCTGGATAGCCTCTGTGAGTTTTCTATTGTGCAGCACTCTACATTCATACCCTTCCTACATCTCTCTGATAATATTAACAATCTTTTTCCATATTCTTCCACAATACTCCACATAACTCTTCTGTTAACAGAATCGAATGCCTTCTCAAAATCAATAAAAGTAAGGTATATTGTATTCTGCCATTCTGCACTCTGTTCAAGTATTATACGAAGTGTGTTGATAAGATCTACACAACTTCGATGTGTTCTAAAGCCTGCTTGTTCTTTCCTTAGTCTAACTTCCACGGTGTCTTTAATTCGGTTCAGGATTATTCTCGAAAGCACTTTACTCGGTACAGACATGAGAGTGATACCACGCCAATTATTGCAGTTAGTTATATTCCCTTTTTTTCGGTAACTTAACAATCAATCCCTCCTTCCAACTTTTTGGTAGTTTTTCTTCTATCCAGATCTTTTTAAACAAAGGATATAGTATATTTACTGAGGTATCGATGTCTATTTTTAGCACCTCAGGTGCAATATTATCCATTCCAGGAGCTCTTCCATTATTAATCTGTATGAGGTCTACTTTGATTTCAGCTTTAGTTGGGGCGTTTATTCTGATTTTATCATCCACATCCACATCTACCACATTCCCATGTCTCATCTCCTCATCAGGTTGTTCTCTATTCAAGATCTCCGAGAAATGTTCCCTCCATCTCTTGAGTTGGTCTTCTTCGGAGGTCAATAGCTGGCCATCTTTACCCCTCAAAGGTCTGCTCTTGTTGAAGCCTTTCCTCTTGCTGCCGCTGCCTCAGATCTCTGGGCTTGTTCATCCACCCACATTCTCTTATCATTCCTCACACTTCTCTTTATTAATCGATCAGTAGTTGTATATTCAGTTTGAATCTGAGCTTTTTGTTGCCTTGTTTTACTCATAATTAGTCGTGCTTTGATCTTTTTTCTATCATTTATCAACTTCCATGTACTCTCAGACATCCAGTCTTTCTTCAAACGATTCTTGAAGCCAAGGACATGTTCACTTACAGTACAATATATGTTCTTAACCTGATTTCATGTAGCTTCAACATCATTTTCCTGTATTTCTTGTAACGCCTCATACCTGTTCTTCAACTCCACACAAAATTCTTCTTTCTTGGTTGGCACCTTCAATTGTCTTATATCATATTGTTTGTTCCGCTGTTCAAACTTTCTTTTTGTAGCCATAATTTTTAATCGAAAGTCAGCAACAACAAGATGATGGTCACTACTAATGTCTGCTCCACGCTTATTCCTCACATCCATTAAGGACCTTCTAAATTTTTTGCTCAGTGCAATGTGATCAATTTGGTTTTCTGTTTTATGGTCGGAAGACCCATGTGACCTTATGACACTTCTTATGTGGGAATATTGTGCCTCCAATCACCAAATCATGTCTGGCACAAAAAATTGTGAACATTTCCCCGTTTTCATTTTTATCTCCAATACCATGGCTTCCCATTACATGTTCCATACCATCATTTCCGCTCCCAACCTTTGCATTTAAATCTCCCATAACTATCAATATGTCTTTTTTACTGGTCTTTTGGACAATGTTGTTTATAGAACAATAAAATTCTTCTTTAAGCTTTTCATCTGAAGATTCTGTTGGAGCATAACATTGTATGACTGTGACATTACGAATGTTACTCTTGAAGCGTGATGTCATCAATCTCTCTGATACAGGTTTCCATTCCAGAAGACTTTTCTTTGCTCCTTTGGTCAACAGAAGTCCAACTCCGTGTGTGTGTTCTGCCTCTTCAGAGGTGTGTCCTGAGTACAGAAAAGTAAGCCCCTCTTGTGTCTGTATTTCTCCAAAGTCTGGCCATCTTACTTCACTAAGGCCAAGAATATCCAATTTGTAATTCAACATCTCTTTTTCGACCTGTTTTAATCGACTGATTTCTCTCAAAGTTCTTACATTCCAAAAACCTATTCTCGTAGTTCTTTTCGTTCCAATGGTCGTCAACATAGAATCCGTCCGGGTGTCTTTTTCTGCTGTTTCTTTAATCAGAAATTGTCGGGAGTACAGGTGATTGGCCCATAGCTCCTTAGTCTGGTGGTGGGGCTGCCACCTCAAAGCCTCCAGACTTTGTTCCCTCCCTGTTTCAGAAGATTAAATTCTTCCTACTTCTTGAGACAAGCATTAGCTCCATTCAAGTTACAGGGAGGTCCCTCCTCCTTTCTCAACCGGGCTTGGGACCGGCTATGGCGGAGTTAAAATAACAAGAAAACAAAATGGTAAAATTCGCTGTTCAGAAATTAATGACACTTTTAATTTAGGAATGCATTAAAAAAAAAAAAAACAACTTTTAACAGCATCATTTAAAATATAGGAATACAGTAATACGTTGAGATACGAATGCCCCAACATACGATTTTTTTGATATACGACGAAAATTTTCATATAATTTACGCCTCGAAATACGAAGATATTTTTGAGATACGAATAGCTAGTACGGCTAGATGTTGTGGATCTGGTGCAGAAGCATGCAGAAGAACTCATGACGGAAGAGCTGAAGAAGTTACAAGAGATGACGCACTCAGAGGTGATGAAGGAACTCAGCAGTGATGAGGGGGTCGAGAAAGAGGAGGTGCTATCTTCACGTGAAATTCGTGATATCCTTGCTAAGTGGCAAGAAGTGTCCGATTGTGTTGAAAAGAGACACCTGGAGAAATTGTCTACAGGGAGAGCCAGTGTATTGTTTAATGACACGTGCCTTGCGCATTTTAGAAACATTCTAAAAAAGAGACAGAAACAGATCTCTCTTGATCATTTCCTTTGGAAAAGACCACGTCTTAGTGGCGATACCCACTGCAAGTGCGGCCAAAAGGGCCAGACGTGAGAGTGGCAGTGATAGTGATTAGTCTTAGTGTAAGTAAAAAAATAGTACATTTAGTAAAAAAATATAGTACATTTATATCATGCATACAATAAACATTGTATTTATCTTATATTAAATCTATATTTGGTTGGTATTTAAAGCATGTTAATTATTTTTTGGGGGGTAAATTCCTATCACTGGAACAAATTAATTCGATTTCCATGAATTTCTATGGGAAAAATTGATTTGATATACGATTTTTTTGATATACGACGATCGTCACGGAACGAATTAAATTCGTATGTCGAGGTACCACTGTACAAAATAACGAGAGTGGATTATTTGATTAAATACCAGTGCTATTGAATAAACAAAATTTCAGATTAACAGTGTATTAAAAAAAAAATCGATTTATTTCATTTAACTTGAGAATTTGCAGAGGTAACCAATGACCATTGAGACGTTCTGAAGAGATAGGCTTGTTCGGCATATACATCTTCAAAATGAAGAACCCTTTTCCCTCGTGGTTATTTTCAAGACTTTTAAAACACAAATAATAAAGTAGGGTGGAAGATCTTTTTTGGCTGTTACAATGGAAAATTGTGCATCCATGCATTAGTATATCTTCTGAATTAAGAATTGTTTGGAAAAAGCAGCTGTATCATCTTTTATCAATTTTTCCATTTTTTAAAATAGATTAAGCCTCACATCAGTGGCGTATATAGAATATATTTTCGGAAGGGGCCTAAGATTAATGTAAGGTTAAGAAATTTTAAGTAGACACCCCATAGAAATCTATCTGTTCAAACAAAAAAAAAACGTTGGGAGGACATACCTTCATTATTTCGGGGGGGGGGGGGCCTCGGCCCCCCTCCTTATATACGCCCCTGCCTCACATTCATTGAAGCTCATTATCGAGACTAAATTCTTGATGTCAAATTATCTGCGCAAACATGAATTTAAACTACCATTCAGTTTCTTTCTAATAATAAATATTAATAAAGTTATTAATTTGCATTCCAATTAACTTAAAAACAGTATTTTTTTCATACTATTAGGTTATTTTTAAATGCTTAAAATTGACTGTTATTCATGTGAAAATCATGTTGAGGTTTTTCAAAGGATTTTGTTATGTATATGCTGTGGGATTTCACGAAATGTAGAAGTGCGCCGTGAAGAAAAAAAAAATTATTTTTTTTCTCAAAGAAAATTTCTAAATTAAATTTCAGAAAAATAAAATAAAATAAAATACATCTATACATTAAATTCGTAATATGCAATACAATCAATCAATTTACAACGTAATACGGCAATTACAACAGAGTTTTTAAAATATAAATTCATAGTATACTTTTAACAGAATAGTTTTGTTGTTGTTGTTAAACAGTAACTGTAACTCAGTTACTTTTTAAAAGTAATTTACCCAACCCTGAATTTATCTCATCTTTAATTATCCAACAAAATGGTAACTACACAAAGGAACCAAAAAAGATTTCGCACCTCGAGCTGTCACCGGGGAAAGTCGTAGCCTTCGTAAGGTAAGTATTACGAAGGCTACGGGAGAGTCTGGGACGGCCGTTTCGTCCTCTTTAGGACTCATCAACCAGACAAACTCCACCGATGAAAGGCTCAGAAGGTGCGAACATTTAAGAAACCCACTCTCGCTCCCGGAAGCACAAAAGCAAAACACAATCAAAAATATCCGATAGTAGAATAAATGTCAAATCCTTGTCTTGTGTTCCACTAGGCTTAAAAGGAATTTGTCTAAACAAACCAGTTTAATTAATAACAAATTTGACGTGCCTAAGAATAATACAACAAAATAATAACTACGGAAGGTACAAAGGAACCAAAAGCCTGTCATCGGTGGAGTTTGTCTGGCTGACGAGTCTTAAAGAGGACGAAACGGCCGTCCCAGTCTCTCCCCGTGACAGCTCGAAATCTTTTTGATTCCTTTGTGTCTTCCGTAGTTATCATTTTGTTGAATTATTAGGCACGTAAAATTTGTGATTACTTTAACTATCAATTTGAGATAATTATTATTATAGCAATAATATCTAATTTTTAATCCTTAGTAAAATGATAGAGTTAGAAAAGAATAAATAAGACATCTTCTGCCTTATTTTAATCATAGGCTTTGTATTATCCTCCAAATGAGAGATGGCCGCCCTGTTTTTGTGAGATCTGCGCATGTATGATCGATTAGTCTGGTCAGGCACTTCCGTCTGATTTTACGACAGGACGCCGCCATTACGGTAATCGCTTGTTACTTTGTAAAAGAGCATTGTATTTATAAATAATATATATTTATTTATTTATATAAATACTTATTGTTAGCAACTGGTATTGAAATAACGCTAAATAGTCGAGAGAAGTTTTAATTTGGCGTTATCAACATGTCTTTCTCAGTGAAAACAGACGCCATCGTCCATTATGACAGGAAAATATAATTGATCAGCTACCGGAAGGGCTGCGCAGTTCAAACTTCCGCCGGCCAACTTTCATTTGGAGGACAGTAGTGAAATGTAGTTCTTTTGCAATGACAGTATTAAAGTTAAACCAATAAGTAAAAGTTGCAAGAAACATGATGAATATGTCTGTGATTTTTCTTTCATTTAGGTTATGTGTAAATATTACATTAGACCATAAGGTATAGTGATTTCATATTGATTGTAATTGGTTATCGTAAAAGCGAAGGAGAAACAGCAGATTTTAATGAAATTTGGCTTAGGGAATGTTAAGTAAATTTGGATTTTCTTTTGGATTCTGTTTGCGTTGGTCCGTTAGGAATGAGAACTTTCCTGCTACTCTAAGTGAACTTTATAAGGAATGCGTTAAAAAAACAAAAAGTAACTCTGTATATATATAACTTTTCTTAAAAACGTTTTTCGCCATATTTTATTTCGACAGATACTGTAGTGGAAGTCGAGGGAATATGAGCAGGTTGAAGTGTTGTTCAGCATATCGACAAGCGAGAATAGTTTTTTTCGTGTCCAACAAATGGTATCTGTTCTTCGTAGTCTCGGCCACGTCCCTACCAAGCGCTGTCACTCTGGTGACATTCCTCGCCATTCTAAGTTAATCAGCGAAATTTTACTTTAAAAATGTAGTTTATAGTCTGACCACTATAACGTGACGATGCTACGTCAGCACTAGCCTCTCTCAGGGTTTCCGAAGAATATTACGTTACAACTATAAAACAAAAATTTAGTTTTAATTTTAGTCCTCCATTTTCCAATTCCTCTCGAAAATAATCTTTAACCTGTAAAATAATTTTTCGAGCACTGCTCTGTAAAATACTCTGGAACGATATTTTGAGGGAAATTAATAGAGACCTGTTCTTGGAGGCGCGCTTGTTTGTGATTGGCTGAAAAACAGATACGTCATACGTAATCACGTGGGTTCCTTTCGATCGTCACGTTATCGTGCTCGGACTATAGTTGTTCAAAGTGTATTTTGATGGGCTAAAATTACTAGGGAGTTTTTAATCTAATAAAAGGACCCAATAGTCATTTGAAAACTTAAGTGTTGGGCTTTCCATTTCCAATAAAATATTTTCATTTTAGTGAAGCATCATGGAACCGATAGCAGTTAATTTAGAACATGGGGAAATATGAGCAAGACCATTCAGAGGAGTATGAAGAACTATTTTTAAATGTAAAAAAAAACAACAAAAAAAAAAACACATTTTATATTTTTTATCAATTATAAAACATGCTAAATTGCTCGTGATGTTTTGACAGTACTGACCTATAAAACATTTACATTAAAAATAAATAAATAAATTTAAAAATATGTTTCCATTGATAACTGTGCCGTGCTGGCGTGGCCGTGCGGTCTCGGCGGCGGTCTGCCGTGGTGGCCAGTGCGCCAGTACCTGGGTTCGAATCCCGGCAGTGGCTTGGCTGTTTCAATTTCCTTTCCTTTCCTGTGTTGTTCGCCTCTTCTTCGCTTTCTCTTCGGTCTGACGTCATTCCTTAATGGCGTCCTGGGGCAGGCAACAGGAAACCACCCCAGTATCTTTCCCCAGGCATTTCTGCGAATTCCGTAGAATTGGACCTGTCTCCGGACAGAATACTATGGATGGATGGATGATAACTGTAACACTAAGCACATATTAATTTCCATGTTTGAGAATATTTTTGGATCAGTATACTTAAAATATATAAATACATACCTACTGACAACATATATTAATGTACATAGGCTCTACATTTTACTGTGATCCAGTTTTAGCTCCGAGGTCAGCGACAGCAGTGGTCTAAAGCAGCCATCTCTTTTGACAATTTAAATAACGCTTAAAATAATTGAGCATTTTTTTAAAAGAAAGTGAATGCAATCAACATAATCAAAGGTAAATAGAAAAAATTTAAAAATATTAATACGCCTTGATCTTTAAAGAAGAGCTCATATTATCCCAGCCTCGTGGTAATAGGAGGTACTTGTACTATTTTATTAATTGCACGTAACTCTACTACAGGGTTCGTTACTTAACACAGTTTCTTACTACGAAAGTAATGTAAGTTATGGGACACATCCAGGGATGAAATGGTGAAGCATTGAATATACGAGTAACAAAAGATGAAACCACTTTTTTTTTATGAAAAACCTTAAACCCTATGTTCTTATTCCTCCAACTTCCCTTATTGATGGTTTGAGCAACATGTTATTTGTTTATTCAAACGGAAAAATAAATGGAAATATTTGAAGTTCCATAAAATCAATCGAAGCCGTTCAAGCATGGTGACTGATGTTTTAGAAATCGAAATACAGCTCCGTAGAATAAGTTTGTTCTATTTTTCTTTGAACAGGATTGACTTACATCGAAATTTTGTCACAGCAAAACATGTAGCAAATCGAAGTTCTCGATTTTCTTATAAATATGTGGGTTTTAAATCAAATGAATATTGCTTGTTAACAGAAATATCGAAATTACTGCTAAAAAAACACAGAAGTTGTAGGGATTTTGTTCTTTTTATTTTATAATGTTTTTTTTTTCTGTATTTATTTTATACAAATATTCTTTTTGATTGTTATTTCTGTTTGACATCTTTCTTGTTTTATTGTGAATTATCAACAAAAAATCATATGAAAACAAAACTAATAATAATTGTTATCTTTTAAATTTATCGTTATTACACCCATAACATTCCATTATCTATTGCAGGAATATCATGTTTTTAAATTGTTATTTTTATTCTGAATTTGTAAACCAATAGAAATAATTGGCTTCTATTGCGAAATATTACAACAGGAAAATTTATTTTTATAGAAGAGGAATTCAGTTATTGGTGAAGATACTAATTCAATAAGTACTGCTGTCCCCTTCCACCGTCTGAGCATCCCTCAGTCTTCAGACGATTGGATTATATTAATTATTAAATTGCAGAACTTATATAATGGCATATTAATAAATAACGATAATATTTAGGTTTAAATTTAATAAAACAATTATCTTATTTGCAAGAATGATATAAGAAAAAAATAGTATTGGTCCACACAAAGCTTTTCTTTTTCTTAAAGTTGTATTTTTTTTTAGCACAGTAAATAAATGAATATACAAATATCTGTAGTTAAGAACTGTAGTTGTATATGCTTTGTAAATTTTAATTCAATTGAATAACTTGGTAAATAAGCAATTGCTGTGTAATATAATAGTTATGTTCTGCAAGATGTCTATTTTATTCGGGGAATTTGATTTTTTTTTTTAAAATCCATATTTCTTTCCATTTTTCAGGTTAGGTAGATGTTAAACAGAGATTAGATAATTAGGCTTTTTTATCAGAAACCTTTGCTGAATGTTTCTGTTTTTTTATTGACTTCGTAAAGGTGTCGGATATTATGGTAGGGAGGGGGGGAGAGAGAAAAGGAAATGAGTAAAGTATCCCCTTTGGAGGCGGGTTCAGGCCTAATCGCAACCATTTATCAGCCGACCCTCCCACTCTCCCCTACATCCGAACTTTGCAGGTTGTGGTTTGAAAGAGCCAAGTTTACTCAAGGAATTAGCGGCAACGCCTATTGTAGTTTCATTGCCGTAACGACAGACAGCGCCACTACAGCCGAGTGGCAAAACTACAAACCACCATCTGGATCACGGTGGGTTTTCATCCAACTATATGTCGTCGGGCTTTAATAAGTTCCAACGTCTTTCGTTCACAGAAGGTGAAAGCATCCACAGCAGTCACTGACAGTTACTTTATTTTTGTTGTTTATTTTTATTCTAGTTCTACTACTAAATTTAAGCTTCTGAAATCTTCCTACATATTTTATTTCTTGATATAAACTTCTCTAAAACGAGTCTAAAAACAGGTTAGTTATTCCGAGAGACTGACGGAAATGGACCGGCCAGGTGTGTGGTCACTGGTGGTCGGATAGATGACGACATGTCAAAGCTTTACAATGACCACAAACACTGAACGTCAACACTAGACAGTTTTGACAAACCAACTCAAAGAAAAAGAAGAGAAAAAAACCCGAGCTTCTTCCAATAAGAAGTGGTTCCCAAACGGGATGAGAATCTTCCCGTAGATGGACTGATCATTCAAGTTGAAGGCATCAACTAAGAGGTAAGGGAATTCACTTCTATCAAGTTACTTTTAACTTTC
Organism: Thereuonema tuberculata; assembly: GCA_023159025.1. Classification (NCBI taxonomy): domain Eukaryota; kingdom Metazoa; phylum Arthropoda; class Chilopoda; order Scutigeromorpha; family Scutigeridae; genus Thereuonema; species Thereuonema tuberculata. Next base: position 4,123,271 of record JAFIDM010014012.1, read on the forward strand.
GTTTTCCTGGAAAGCAAAAAAAAAAAGGCTTAAAAATATATTTCCCATTTACAGTATTTTGTAATTAGAAGCAGAAAAAGAAGCAGCAACAGAACCGTCCCATTAATGTAATTTTTAAATCTGGGATTGTCATTAAAAAAAAATATATATCATGATTAATATATTTGCTATGTACTCTTTGAAAAGCATTCTATTATAAACATTTACCACGATCTGATGAACACAAGAGGATCTGTTGAACCATTAACCCTGTGGTTCTATTATTCGCTAACTAATGGTCCTCAGAAGCTGATTGCGTTTCGCTAACTAATGGTCCTCAGAAGCTGATTGCGTGGTATTAAGTAAGGGATTGGAAATTCCGTTTCTACTTTTAATTGACATAAACTTAACTTCTCGTAAGAAGCTTGGATAAATGAAAACCGCAGTTTGAAACTACAATTTCCAAAAATGTAAAAACATTTTTCTTGTTTTTTTTTGATTTGATGATCATTTTAAAATTAAAAAATAATAATAATTAGTTTAATTAATACTATAAAACTCTTCTATAATTCCATAATACACCAGACATCAATATTTCGTCCCATTTCAGAGACTTTTACAAGATGTTTTCTAAAACTATTCTTTAGGAAGAGAGAATAATTTTAGAAAACATCTTGTAAAAGTCTCTGAAATGGGACGAAATATTGATGTTTGGTGTATTATGGAATTATAGAAGAGTTTTATAGTACTAATTAAAGTAATTTTGACATTAATCTCTTTGAAGTTAATAATAATTAGTATTCAAATCTTTTAACATACCGGTAATTATTTCTGTCTTTCTGAGTTATATAATCTATTTTTTCTAACCTTACAATTCATATTAACTGGATGTTATAAATGTGGATCAGTTGTAATAATGCCATTTTTTATGATGGTAGTTTAATTAATTGGTGAATATCAAATGAAATGATTAGAACAGATATAAAGAAATGTTCTTTTTCTCTAGGATAGTTATTTTGAGGTGGTTAGCAGCCACCAGTTGGATTTGGTCATTAATTAACACTTCATAATTTCTTTCTAAACAATAAAAATGATGGTATTAATGCCAACCCATCAAGAGAAAAAAAGAAATATTAAAAAGTCAGTATTTTTCCGCAATTTCTATGGACTGGCTTATATATTATTGAAATGAATGGGATATCATTTTTTCTTTATTTAAATCTATAAAGCGAAATTTGAGCTTCAGATCAATGGGAATTACAGAATGAATTAACATTAAATATTTCAGAATTTGTATTTTAGTTACTGAATCAATTGAATTTGATTATCGGTTAAAATAAATCCAGTTATTTGTCACCTTTAGTAAACCAATTAGTTTTCAAATGTAATTAGGTGAAACGGGGAAATTAAGGAAATTAACTAAGGTTACATTTATGAAATATCAGAGGAAAAGGATTATTTAGAAGTAAAACTAAAATTTAAATATTGTAAATGTGATAAAATGATTTAGATTAGAATTCGCGATCACAGTACCATACCAAATTTCATCAATAAGTGTTCCGCAGACCCATGACGAATCGAAATCATATCGATGACATTAGAATGTATTCTTCCTATTCGGATGCAATAGATGTCACCTGAAGCTTTAAATTTTGTTATAAATCTTTGTTTATTGAAAGATTTTTTTTTTTTTTTTTTTAGAATTATGAATTGTGGATTTGAACTTGATCTTGTACCTACATTACGAAAATTTCAATGTGGATTTCACAAAATTGCCATTAACTTAAGTTTGGAAATTCATTTTCAATAGTTGTTACTATTGATACAACACTGATCAAGAAGATTCCAATAAATGAATCTGATCAATTTATTTTAGATAAGTTGTCATAGTTAAAGTGTCATCTAATAAGAGATTAATAATATATAATTGAATAAAATAAAAATAGAATTAATGGTTGAATAGAATTAAATGTACATAAAGTCTATGATCATTTTTATACATCAAAATATTTCGATTTCGAAACTTTTGGACTTCTTTTTCAAGTTGACATAATGTAATGAAACCTACGCTTGATTGCTGAGAATTATCAGTTTTAGTTTGTTTTCTTCTTAAAGAAACTGATTAAATCTGTTAGAGGAAATAATTAATTAAATAAATATAATTCAAGCGATTGACAATAAAAAATGTAATTCAATAGAATTAAATACGTAATCAGCACAGAAAAAAACAATAACTTGAACTCTAAAAACAAAAAGTTCAAGTTATTGTTTTTGTTTTTTCTGTGCTTATTTCGTATTTAATTAATGAAAATAAAACTAAAAATCAATGTTTAATCAATATATATATTTTTCCTTAACCTTTTAACTCTGGGAAATTCGTTCTTTTATTAATTTTCTTGACAAATACAATGACAATGTGAATGAATGTGACTACATTAACCTTATAAGTACTTATGACCACCACTTACCACATCCCAGTGCTACACGTTTTCACTTTTAATTTGACTAAATTCAGTTAATTTCAGTTTTCGGTTTGGTTCCCATTTGACTCAGGATTTATATATGAGTTAATTCGTAAATATCCAATCACTGATTTGGCTAATAAAGTGTATGGATCTGGTATTTTATTTATTTACTTATTTATTTATTTTTTGTAAAGACTAATTATTCTATTAATTTTAAGATAGCCTTTAATTACTTCTTTGATTTTATTTTTAATTCTATTTCTTTATTCATTGTTATACGATCACGTGACTTGAATTCTACTTCATCACGTGAACTTTTCTGCTTTTTATATTAACCAGACATTTCAGCATAAAGAGGAATCTACAATTGGAGGGAACTTAACTAGAAATTGTGAAACTATTCATTAACAGTTAAACAAAATTACAAAGACATTTCGTTTTTCTAAATGTCCTCATCTCGTAAGATTAAAAAAAAAATGTTTTTCTTATTTTAATTTTGGTGAAGATAACTGTCTGCTTAAAACATTAATTTTCATATAAAATTTTAAAAATTTTACATTTTTTTCTTTTAAATGATTGCTTCTTCTCTTTTTATAAAATAGAAAGTAAAAATAGTATCAGAAAATCTATGTAAATGTTTTATTTGCGTTTTTGGAGTTAAAATTAAATTATTAACTTTCGATTTAAGGTTTTTGAATTGGATATTTAAGACACCCTGGACAATAGATTCGAAATATCTTTAAAAAATATATTTAAAAAAATCACAAGAATAATCCCTTTCCAATAGTTATTCTTTCCTTACGCAGGTTGTTTCATTCGAAGGTTTTTTTTTTTTCTTTCACGGCATTACGTGATAGATTTGTAGGTTGATTTCAGTTTTAAATAATTATTATTCTTAAATTCACCGAATTAAAAAAGTTTCCAACTTGATCTCTACAAATATACGTGGCTTGAGAATAACTGAAGTAAATTCCATACAAGGATGAAAGCTAAGTATGTTTGTTGTAAGGAAGTCTGTCCTATATTTGTAACTGAATCTCGTGGAACAAATCATTTGAACCAAGTCCGGGATCAAAAGAGCAGATGACACAAATCAGGACAGGATTTCACAGAAGATCAACTATTGTCTGGTAAATTACGAGAAAAAATCAAAGTACTTTTAAAATTTAGTGAAATGAGAAAAACAGAAGTCAAAGAAAAGCACTCAAAGAGTAACGGTCGAATTTGAATTTTTACGTTAAATGCTGATCAGTGCTGAGAATTAAGATTAAAGATAGATAAAAACAGAAGAATAAATAAAACCACTAAATATAACTAATGCGTCAGGTATTCACTTAATAAATCAACAAGTCAACAATAGTCTAAAGAGCTTACACTTATATTTAGCACAGATTTAAATATTGTCTTATATAAATAGCATTAAAACTTACGATTTTTTCAAGTTTATTAAATCCTCGTGATATTTGCTCCAAGTGACTTCCCTACAACTCAAACGTTAAAAAAAAAGGAATAAAACTAAAGGAAAAAAATTACTTGAAGCAAGATTTTTGAAAATAAATAATTAGAAACTTATAAATGAAAAAAAAAAAAAAATCTACAGTCAATTGCGATTTCGTTGTTCGATTGTTGCACCAAACTTCGTCATCTTCTGCATAAGACTTGATTAGTGCTTTTATAATGTCGAGGAATAGAAATACACATTCCTACAAAGCACAGATAAACCAGTAAAGACATTTTATTAATTTGATTTCGTTGATAATGAAAGAACTCAATAATTGAAGTAACCCTTGCATTTCCAAAAACTTCTTTAAGACTTCATCAATTGAATCAACCGCTATAGAACGAAGGAATTAATGGAATGGTTTCGTTCTCCCTGGATTTCAGGGACGAAAATCAACAATTTAGCAGCTCTTTTATTTATATCTTTTTGAAACCTTCACCAAAAAACAGTAAAGAGAATTATATAATTATTTCGCAAATTGTCACCTTATCCTTAGCTATCGTCTACATCAAAGAACGTCCTTAACAACCTCATCCAAGCTCTTAGATCGGTTTCCTCTAAGATCTGGCTTTTTTTTTATCGTCCACATTTTAAAATTATTTTCTCTATAATTATTTCTTCTTTTTGACTAAAATGCTGAGATGTCTAAGTGTTTTCCTCTAAATTCTTATCTGTTTTATTATTATTACTATTTTCTTTATACAACGCAAGGCACCAAAAGGGCAGGTCTGCATTTAATGTAGATATTGCAATATTTCCTTTTTGCTTTACTATTCTCTTTATCTATTTTCTGCTGTGGTTTAATCATGGTAATAGTCAGGGCGATGCTGGATTTTCTTAACTAGTTCATAATCCTTAATAATATAGAAATCTATGAGCAGCTACATTAAGAAACTTTTCTGTTAAGTTGAGTCATTTCATTTATCCCATTTGTAAGTACACATATAGTAATCAATACCTTGTAAGCATCTTCGGTAGTGCTCGTATTTTCTACAAACTCTTTGAAATGTTCCAATTTGAGTTAAAACCAGTTTATAGCAAATCTTGTAATAAATGGTTTCCGATTGTGATACATAGATTTTCTTTTTGTTCGAAAAACTATGTAAGCAGTTCTGTCTAAATAACTTATATGAAATTACAGACATAAGGGACATTTTCTGAGTACAAAGTATCAGACATTGGTGAAATCTGCCTTTGCTGCATTTATTCAATGACGAAGACGAGTGTGTTGTTTGTTTCAGAAAAAACTTCTCTAGTGTATTTGTTTCGTTTATAGCTAAGTTAGTTTAAATAATGTTAAAATGTTCTGTCCCATGATTGGAGGAATCCCAATCATGTAATTTAATATTTTAAATATCTTGTAATTTAAAATTCCATTACGTAACTAAAGAAAAGAAAGAAAGATACGAGTCGAATGCATTCAAGTTCTTTATAAAACAGAAACAAAACATCAATCCTTGGATCCTTTGAATTAGGACTTTACAACATTGGACATAACATTCACCTGAAAATTCCTCCAAATTCTTAGTGAAAGCAAACTAATGGAGCAAATTGTCTTCAGAATTCCACTGTGATCTTTGTATCCATTATAAATAATCTATTCAATAATTACTAGGAATCGAACGACTTCTTGTAACGATCCATACAATTGAATGTCTAGTCTTATTATTTTACTTTGAATAATCAGGTATTTTTTTTTTAAATGACGAAAACAAAATCCTTTATTTTGATTTACTATCCTGTGTGTTCATAGTTCATATTGATGATAATAATGACTACTATATTAGAACATTCCATCCCTTCTTTTACTACAAAACATAAATTTTTGTGAATTATAAGTTATCTTCCTTCTTGAGTTGCAGAGACAGAATCACATTTTAAATGTTTTGGAAATCCTAGAGTTCTATCAATAGAAGAATAATAGAATAGGATTCATATTGAATCCATTTGTATTCTGTCAGATTTTTTTCTTTCCTTTTACGGAGTCTTTTGTCTTTCATCGTTAATCAGAACTTAACATCTTGTCACGACGCGACGTTTGAATGAAATCACTCCTCAAATGATATCAATCCAATGATTTCAGAGCAGTTTTTTATTTTATAAGTTTTAAGTTTATTTATTTTGTTTACTAATACAAAGAGTTAAGCCCGAAATGCTTCCAAACTGAAATATCATTGAAAAAGAAGAAAACTAAGAAAGATTCCTTTATAATAAAGATTGAGACTATTTGGACCATTTGACAAATTTTAAATAAAAAGCATTTAAGTGACAACATCATTTATTTATTTATTTTTCTTTATATATTTCTTGTGATCACTGAGCTTTTAGATACTGGGCGAATCCAGCTGATGATGGTTAGAAAACAGCTGTCCTGGATTCCCGGTATCAAAAATACTAAAACCAGATCAGTGAATCCTTACTTAGACGCGTTTATGTTTTTTTATTGTGATGTTATTATAATTTCCGCAATATGTCGTTAAAAGCGTTTATGTCTCTCTATAATCTGCAGATAAACACGCAATTTAAAAGATGTAAGAATTGCAGTTTTTCTTGTCTGTAATTTTTCTTATAAATTTAGTTTTGTTGTTGAATCTAATTGAGAAAACATATTTTTCACAACTTCTGAGAATACTCTGGAAGTTTAAGAAGTATTTCATTGTAGCTAAACTTCGAAATCCTATTACCTTAGAACAAAATAATTAAAATAAATTAAAAAAGCAGAAAAATAGCGGTATACAAGATTAGTAATCTAATCTACCAAAAATATAAAAAAAATTAAAACAGTCAATATGGCGTTAAAACAAGATTAAGCCTAATTAATTAGACCTTGACTAATTGTTCAGATAAAATGGTTTCTTAAGTATTTTAATAAATAAAATGAAAAAAATTTCCCCCAAAAAAATTATCAATCAGAAGTAAAAAAAAATATCAGAAAATAAAGATTTCGTCAATTGTTTGTTTTATCCGCTTAAAAGTAAAAATAAACGAATTTTACTAATTCTTAATAAATAGTTAAGAGATAAAGTTTTTGAGTGATTTTGAATAAATTTTTGAAAGAACCTCTTTTTAACTAGGAGTAGTAAATATTATTGTAAAAGTCTTAACCATTAGTTTTATTTGCTGAAAATGTTGTCGTGGAAATTTAGAAAATTTTACGGTGTTTTTACGGTGTGTCTTAAGCTATCATTAGAACAGTGGTTCTAAAACCGTTCTGCTTTAATTTTGATATTGTAGCAAAACTCTCCTCTTCCGATTATATTTTTATAAAAATGACATTACATAGTTTTGATATAAAAATGTAAAATTTAAAGCTTCTATTTTTTTCTTTTTCAATATATAAAATATCTAACCTCTGTCCCATACCTTGAATTTCCTTCACAATTCCAGTTTAGGAAGCACAGTATTAAAGAGACCTTCATCGGACCGATATCTTATCAGACTTCTGTCCATCTTAAAATATTGTCTCATATTAGATCGGTTCATTTCCACAACCGGAACAAAAAGCCGGAACATAATCATAATCCAAAACGAAATGAATCCGTGTTGTTCTTTGATTTAAATCCTTCTTCGTTTTCTATTCAATGGAGCTTCTTTTTACATATTAGAAAAACCTTTAGTCAACAATGAATTAGTTTTATTTTATTTATTTTTTTACTATTCTTCATTTAGATGAGCGTATTTCTACTTATCCTAAAGAATTCTTATCCAAATGTGTCTTTGTTTTGACGATCACCTAATTCATATCCACTGACTGTGGACCCAAATATTCGACTAATTTCTGAACTCGTGTTGTTGTTTTTTTCTTTCATTAAATAAAGATCTTCGTTGTTATCTATCATCAGTTCTTTTTCTTTCAAAAGTATTCAACCCTATTTAAGTTTCTGTTCTTTGAACAATGTTGATTCGAATAATTTCTTTCCAGTGAATTCTGATGAAGAAGATTATTTCCTTAATGATTATTTTAATTAATTTGTTCCTAAGATGGTTTTTTTATGCATTTTAAATTAAAATAATAAATAAACTTTATGATTATTAACTTTAAATTAAATGGATTTTAACTGGACATTTTTTTTTATTATTTATTTTAAGAAACACTTGAACCCTTTCTTAAAACAACTCTTCTTTCATTTTGTCAATTTCTTTATCTTCTAGTAAACGCAATTTATCATCAAACTTTTAATTTCATCTTCTTAAAGTTTCTTATTTGTAAACAAAATTCCGTTTCTATACGGCTTCAGAAAAATTAATTCTACTTCAGAATTTCTTATAGAAATCAGTTTTCCTTGGGATTCTCTTCCTTATTTTCTACTGAGATGTTCATTGTCAGAAGATGAAGATTCATTTCTCAAAACAAAAATCTCCAGCCTCAACAAAGAAATTCAAAACGGATATAAATTGACAAAGATAATTAACAGTCCAAAAGATAAAAAGGTTCAGTTTCATGCATGTAGCTATTTATACGGTAAAATGAGTTCTAGAATAAACAGATTTATGTAAATTTACCCATAAATCCCACGCAATTTATGAGGTGTAGGTTTGTGTCGTTTACGCGTATCACAGGTTATTCATACATTTTTATCAATCTGATAGGAATTTTCAATTTTAAAGGAAAACGAATGAAACGATTATAATTATTTCATCGAAAATTCTGTAACATTTAAATTGTAGAACATAATAAAAATAGAAAATAATAAAAGACGATTTCTAATTCCTACATTTTTTTAAGGAAAATTGAATGACATTAATAAGTGTTGATAATTTCGGTAACTATATTTCTGCATCTCTTTAGAAAATGTTTCAAAATAGTTTTATTAAAAAAGGAAAGTTAAAGGATTCCACTTTTCCAGGCGATGCAGCCGTCTGGAGGTATAGGTCCCAATGATTCTCCGCCATCGGAATGAAGTTGGGTCAGGTGATCAGTCCTTACGTCCCGGGAAAGAAACCAGGTTCCCATTTGACTGAGGGCTGGGTGATCCTTAGGACCTCCGCTGTGAATTGAACTCAACTCCTGCAGTCCAGCACTTCTACCTGGCCCACCTAGTTTTAGCAGTTAAATATTTTAATTTAAAGAAATTCTTTTATTAGGCTAAATCGTTGATTCTGTTGAATCATATAAACTTTTTATGTTCATTTTGAAAGATTTGTATCTATTTTATCCCACTTGTGTCCAACTGTTTATGCGTACTTTTAGATTTTTCTGATAAAACGTACGTGATAATTTAGTGTCAGAGTAAAGATTTTCATATGTCAACATCCATTATTACTTCATGGAGTTGGGGTTTTTTTGGTGTGTGTGAAATTCTGTTTCTATGAATGAACTATTTGCCTTTAACGGAAGGTTGTATCTCGTAACTCCAGTTGTAACCGATGTCATTGTGACTCATTGCTTCTTCCTATTTTTGTCTAAATATCACGTTTTCCCTGTTGCGTAGTTTTCCTCCCACCCATCATTTATGACACCTTTTCTTCGGTTCTGTTATCACTCTGCGGTGGGCAGACAATCAGACGACAATCCAAGGTAACAACAACATCTTTCTTCTTCTTAATTATTTTCTTTCTATAAATGAAATCTGTTAGGGAACAGGTTCGTCATCGAAAAATAGATAGAATTTGATTTTGCTTAATTGATATTAGTGGATTTAATGAAGTAGAACAAATAAAACAATATTCATTATTTAATCATATCTATTATAATTTAAATTAGCTTTTTAATTGAAATAACATTTCAAAGTAAGCAACTTACATTAAAATAAAACCAAGTGATAAAAGTTTGTTATTAGTGATTGAGAATTCCTTGTCCTATTGTTAGCCCATTTTTAATTTCTTGTCAATCAACTGAGACTCTATGAACACGATTCTTATTGATGGTTAAACTTAAATGGGTTTACGATTATTTTGTTCTTTATCAGATAAAAGATAAAAAAAAAGAAAAAATCCCGTTAAATGTTAAAATCTCAGCAAATGAAAAGAGTTCAATGAAGTGGTGGAAGTTTTGCTGTTTGATGTAATTTCACCTTTGAAACAGCAATGGATGACACCATATGATTTTACCCAAATTCTGGCCTTTGTGTAATAGATAATATTTTCACTTAGGAGAATTTTAAAAATTTATCCAACTTGATTTTACAACATTGATGTATTACAAAAGATATAAGATTCTAAGATTTGGATCCTTGTCTTAAATATATGGACGAGGGTTTTCTGATAGAATTTCATACAAAAGTACAATCCCAATGTAAGATAAGGTTTAACGCATTTTGTAAAGAAAGAAAACAGCTCATTATTTTTAGGTCTTTAACAAGAAGTTCCCAAAGATCTGCTTCCATCAAAACAGTGTTTTTGTTTTGTTTTTGTTTTTATTTTTTAGTTTTCTTTGTTTTTTTAAGATGCTGAAAATAATAAAACATTTCTATTTATTTTTAAATTTTAATATCTCCTCTATACAGTATAAACTCTAACCTTTTCTATTTTCTAAAAGATTTCTATGTTAACTCCTCATTGCCTGAATCGAAGTACTTTAATTATATCCAAACACGCGCAAATTAAAGCATTACTAAAAGGTTGTTTCACTTGGAAAACTTTTTTATGGAAATTCGTTAATTTTTCGAAAAGGAATAGCGGGGGAAAAATGCTTCAGGAATTTATATCATCTCTTGTCCGAAAATGTGCATGCCAGCGTTCTAGAAGATCCATCCATCGGCTTAAAATGTCTTAGTGATGGACATTGATCCTTATTTTACCTAAGAAAATAGGTTAATTTTTTTTAGAGTTGCTTTGGATGTTAGTGTTAATGATCAAAAGCAACATCTCTTTGGATTCAATGGAATTCATTTGAAAGATTATTTTTAAATGTTAAATCATAATCAGGATAATTTTACTGATTTGGAAACCAACTTTCTAACCCTCATATTAATGATATTGATGTATTTTGCAATGGAAAAAAGATCCAAAGATTTAATAAAATCTTTTACGTGTACTGAGAATCATTTAGTAGCATTAAAGTAAATTATTATATTTATACATCAATGAATTCCATGAGAATAAATGCTTTAATTCTCTGTTTGATTCCTACAAAGCCAGAATTCTTAAGAATGGTTTTTATGCATAAAAAAAACGTAATTGATGACGTCTGATGATTAAAATAGAAAAATGTCATTCTTAAACTCAATACAGTTGAGACATTGTATAATTTTTTTTTTCTTTTTTTAAATGGCATTTTGAGAGATTTAATCCTTATGTTAAATTGAATGCTTGTTAGTCTCTTTTATCGTTTATTTTAATCTTTTTTCATGAAAAAATCCATGAAAAATTGTGTTAACAGCTGTTAAATACATCTCAGCTCCGAATAGGAACAAAAAAAAAAAATGTTGGTCCGGAAAAGAAGTTTAATGTGGTTCGAAATGCATTAATTATCTAAACTTGAAATAAAACGTTCAACAATGCTACTGTTCCATTCGAAATAGCAATTTTCTTCTACAATTTATTATATTTATTAATAAATTTTGATTTATTAAGAAATCCTTTATGAACATTTTCAATGTAAGGTTGATGAAATGATTAATTTTAAAAACATAAATACATATCCTCCTTAAAAAAAAAAATATATAAATGTTACTTTAAAAAATGGTGTTAGAATTAAGAGAAAATATCAAGTATCAGAGAAACCTTAAAACAAATTTAAATAGATATAATAAAAATCTACTTTTCAGACGTTGATCAAATATTGTAACTAATAGTTATTACTGTTAATAAACATTAAATAAGTGTGTTTTGTATTCTAATACTCTCCGAATGTACAGATTTTTAATATTATTATTATTTTGATAAATAAAGAAACTTGTAAACAATTGATTGTTATTTTAAACAAATCTAATTATAGATGAACTGAGTACTTCTTTGTAATGCACTTATAATTTCCATACTTCTATCTGTTTCTATTTATAGGCTTAGCAATTATTAATTTTGATTTAATATCGTTCTTAATTAATTGGATGTTTTTTCTTTTCTCTGCAGGTGTGTGAATGTGCGATGCCTTCGTCTCCTGTAAGTGCTGAGCCTTTGCTGTCCTTCATGGACATGGCGACCACCTCCATCCGCTCGGCTCTTCACCGTCCCGTGCGTCCCCGTCGCCGAGTCAACCATCGTAAATACCTTCAGAAGCAGCTTATTCGAACGCGCAGTATCAGTACGCCGCCGGCCGAGCTCTCTCGACCCGTACGGCACGAGAACACCGGCGATGTGCATCTTCAGAAGAGCCTGGATGCGCTGTTCGATGTTCGGACTGTTCATCAACAGTGTTGTACCACTGCGCGCAAGCCACCGCTCAGGACACGGAACCTTCCTGAATCGTTCTTCGTGGAACCCCGCAGTTGCAGTCCTCGAACGCCGATCTCTTCCCCGTGTTCTTCGGCCAGTTATGGATCAATAAGCTCACCAGGTAATCCCTTTACTCCATGAAATTGCATACACTTTTTTTCTGTTTCTCCTCAGTTTTATTAAAAGGGTTTCTTCAAATAGTAGAGAGGATGGTTAATGGTTTTTGGACAATTTTGAAACAGTTTTAACAAGTTATCAAAGTAATCGTTTGTTCATCATCGAAAGTTAACAAAAATACATCTCGGAGTATAATACATACATGTAAAACTTTGTATAGATGTATCTAAGTTAAATTGTAAAGGGACAAAAAAATCACACTGTTATTTGAAAACCTAATTACAATCAAAACCTAAACATATACTTTAAGGCGTTTGGAAATCTGTTTATTGTTTCTGTACAGACTTCTTTTGTAATTTGCTATTTATGGAACTATAATGACAAAGAACTTATCCAAGGGTAAAAGGATTTTGAACGACATCGAATGTGGATTCCGATCTTTGTTTTGTTTCTATTTCTATTGAATAACGTATTTAAAAAGAGTCTAATCAACAGGAAATACATTCGAGTATTTGGCTTTCATGGCTTTCATTTCCACTGATATGAAATAAATATATTCACGAAGTGTTTTAAACTAAAAATGAAATAATTAGTTACACATTTAGAATTTTACTTCTCTTTTTTTTTAGTTCAAAAGCCAATAGCAGCCAAAACAGACAAAGTTCAGAAATCTCATTTCTCTTCTGAGATTAACAAAAAAATATTAAATGCGTAGATTTTTGTTCGTCAGTTCTTTTTTTTTGCAAACCAAGAGAGAACTAACTGGATATCCTATCTTTCCAATTTCACAACCATTTGTAATGAAGTAAAGGTTTAACGTGTTTCACATCGTGAATGACAAAGTACGCCCACATAAAAAATGTAGATAAAATAATTGTTAACATATTAGAAAATATACGACCGGTTTCGATTCGGTCAATTTTTGTACAAGTGCAGAAGTTGTCAAAGATTCATCCCTCCGATTCGAAACCGATCGTATATTTTTTAATGTGTTAAAAAAATGTTTAACTACATTTCTGTATCGGCGTACTTTGTAAGAACTATTTATAAATTCTAATAAAATTATCGATAAAACTTTTTTATTGTTTAGACAGTCTTGTTTAATAAAGTTCTTCAAATTAATTGATATTCCAGTTTTTCAATCTGCCTTTGTCGGGCTACCCGATATACATTTAACTCTTTTCGAATTTTTTATAAAAGTTTCCGTTTAAGGCAACGAATTGTCAGCTGGGAATTGAATTATCTTTTTTATTTTTAATTTTGATTTTGAATTATGAAAAGTCTCCTCGATTAGTCTGGCAAACCTATAAAATTAAATTGCACTGCAACAGACCATTCAGGCCCTGGGGTGCGCGAGAGGTTTAGGCTCCAGCGATTCTCGACCAACGGGACTAGTTGAGATCGGATGGTCAGCCCGACGCTCGCCCGCCCTCCTGGCAAACCTATAATATTCTTTTAAAGCTTTGCTTAAAACCTGCGAATATAGGAATTAATGCTTATATTATTTAAAAGAAAGAAAATAGCATTCGAGAAACTGATTACGAAACTAAGAAACATTAATTGTTATTTTGCTTTTTTCTTTTAGATTCTCAATGCAGTGTTTCTGATTCCACTGATCTCGTATCGTCTCTCTTGGATTTGGAGTCTTTGTTTTCTGAGTCACATCAATCAGAAATTGTTCCAGATAAAGATTCCATTTCTCCTAAAATCCTACCATCTACAATAGCAAGGCAGAACGATCTCAACCAAGAACAAAGGTATTTGAATCAATTTGTTTCCGACATTTTAATCGATTCCGATGGTAATAGTAGGGACCGTGTCTCTGTGGAGATGATTAATTGTGTTCCTCAGTTATTACTCCCGGACTGTAGTGATCAAAGTGAACATTCCTTTTCTGAAAACAATTGCGTTGTAGATGAGCCGCATTACAATCGTTCCTATGAATTCCAGCATTACTCTTCCAATCAACAACCACCACAGTGCTACGCATCGGAGGATGGTACTTGGTTTATTCACCATCAATTACAAAACAATTCAGTAGAAAGTGTCCATCAGACGAATACTATCTGCCAGGAACAAAATGCCCCTTTCTACCATAACCAAAATCAAAACACAGTGAATTTTCAGACTCAACAACAAAACATTACGAACCATTTCTATTCGCAAAGAATCCCTGACACTCAGGCAGTAAATTACCCAAGCTGTCGTTTCAGCCAATGCCAGCTTCCGCTAGACGTCAATGGATCTGGCGTTCAAACGAGTTCCAACACCAATTGCAACTTTTTCACTTCGGTCGATTCGTTGCGGGGATTGAGGGAGAATCCATCACTGGACAGCAGCTGTAGTCAGACGACATCCACTGACAATTGTACAAATGCTTCTTTGGCACCGAAAAACCAGTGGTCAATATATCTGCCTCCAATTGAGTTACACAATTCCGTCCATTTTTAGACTATAAAATTCAATGAAGATATCAGCTTAACTGTCGTCCTTTTAATTAAATGAATATTGGACTGCAAATAGGAGGATTTCCGAAAGTTTGATGATTGAATTCCCAAAAATTTTGATGCCTTGATATAAAAATGTCAGTATTTCTTGTTGGAAATCTAAAAGAAGAATATAAATACTTCTACTAACTAATGTTTTTAATTCGTTAATATCACTTACTATTTTAATCACGTAGAAAAAAATATTGCAATAGTAAGTCAATCTACCTTGATATAGGCCTAATCAACATTTAAAACCAGTCACAAAAATTGTTCTATTGGAGATATTTGTAATCGATAATTAAAAAATGAATTAAAAAAAAAAAAAAAAAAAGGAATCTTAATAAGTTAAAAATCGAATACTTTAAAAAGAAATGAACACGGAGAAGTTGAATGTGTATAAATTGAAACACGAAAAAAAGGTTAATATTAAGAATGCATGATTTTCCCATTCTTGCCTTGAGTTATCATCAACGGGAATCTGAGCTACAACGAGGAAACAGCTGTCCCAGAGTTCCGTTGCTCATAACTCAAGACGTGAATGGAAAAACGGCATTGTTAATAGGAATGATGTTTCTTTGAAAAAGAAGGGAACATTTCAAAGGAAATATTGTCAATTTCAAAATCAGTTCTAAATTTGAAATTTAATTTTTACAGACAAAATAAAAGATTAAAATTCCATTCCTGAATCTACATTTTTTATTAAGAATTTCGAGATAATTAGATACAATGAGAATAGCTAGATTTAGAATATGAAGTGCAAGTTTTTCTTTTGTACATTTATTTGAAATGGATGATTGGAGCAGCTACCAAAGGAGATTATCCCTTGAGATTAGTATATTTTATGAGATTTTATGTATATGCCTTATTTAATAGTTTTTAAGATTCACAACTGAATCAAAATTGATGATAGATACAATTCGATCCATCATTTACTACAAAAAGATTCTTCTCATAAGGTTTCATCCATAAATAACCATTATTATTTTTTTTTTTACATATATGTAATTATATATTTATTTCAGAAGAAATGAAGCGTTAAGTTGCCGAGATACACTTCCAATACCTCGTAAAACCTTTTGGTTTTGTGGATTTCCAGTCATTGATTATATTTATCCAAATCTTAAAAAGAAAAAAAAAATAATAACTGCAATAAAGCAAATGAATACATTTGTTATATTCGCTTGCAATTTGGAGTAATAATTTTTTAGTTCTATTTATTAAGCAGATATTCAATAAAACCTTTTAAAATAACATTTATTATTATTACTCCTATTTTTATTAAGAATTCAAAGCTATAGATATACATATAGCCACTATTTTCCAGAAGTTTGTGTGGTTTTTTTTTTTCATTACTACCAGTTTTCTTTACATTCGATGAAATGGTTTTATTGTAAATAAAATAATCAAAAATTTCCCTTTAACATAATGTTAACAAAAAAAAAGAGGAAACTAAAATAATACTTATAGTAAAATCTATTCCATAAAATGTATAATGAAGATTTGAAAATAAAAACAAGACAACATAAAACCAATGTATTTTCAAAATTTCTTGACAATAAACAATAAATAAAAATGTCTTAGTTTTATTAATAATTTCTATCAATAATCAGTTTGTTAGTTAACAGAATTTTGTTAGCGAAGATGAAGTATTTTCTGGTTATTCCTTCCTTAAATTATTATGATTAACTATCTTTTGTGTTGAATTGATGTTTTTAATTTCTGTATAATTTTTGTTAATTCTTACTTTTCTATGTAATTATTTCCTAGGGCAGTTCATCTAACACTTGATTTCAATGAGACAAGCCAAAGAATATTGTAATAAATTAAAGTTGAAACTCCAGTACTGTAATATTTTTTTTTGAGTCTTTTTTTGTTCTATTTTATTAATACTTTTAAAAAAATCAGTTAATCACTAAGTTTTCAAGAAAAAGGGTTTGAAGTCAGTAAACACCATTAATATTTATTTATTTATTTATTTATTTATTTACTTACAGTTGTTGATTCAGTTTTAGAATATGAGGGTCCTTTCTTTGAACTGACAAGGGGGAGAAATAAAATAAAAGAACATATTTTAAGTCCATTTATTTTCAGTTTGTTATTTGAATATCTTTCGAAATCCTTGTGCTTCTCGTCTAACGAATATCTGCTCATGAATATTATTTTAGCTTAGAATTGTTTTTTGTTTTAAATTCCTTTCCATTATTATTCTGTAAGTGAATGACATTGAATGTCGTGTCTTCACAAATCTCCTAATGGAGGGATTTAATTCGATTTACTTTCTAAAATAAAAATAAAAAATAAAATAAATAAAAAAATCAAGAACTGTAAAAGCTGAACATTTTGTTCGACGGTTCCTACTATTCGCTTTCTCCAAGACGGTGCGTCCTAGCAAAAACAAAATATTCTGACAAAGAGAGAAAAAAAGAGACAATCCGCGAAACAGAACAACAACAACAATACTTAGAATATATTTTTTTCTTCACTCTAGCATAGATACTCTGTGATGCTCGGAAAAATAGGCCCTGGATATAGGGAGGGGGGGGGACGCCCCCCTCCCCGAAATGTATAAATTAGTTCTATTTTCTTTGGTTTGATAGAAGTTGAATGGATCTGGGCTTCCACCTCCGAAATTTTGAAAACGACGTTTTTTTTTTGGTTGTTGCTGGGGTCAATTCCTTAACTTCCTCCCCTACATCCTGAAATAAAATCTATCTATGCACAAGAGTAAAGAGAAGTGTTGTATACATCTGATTTAATAAATGTATTTATATATTTATTTTCTTTTTATAAATTATTGAAAATATTTTTGGATAAAGCTAAAAAAATATATATTAAACTCATGATGGAGTTTTCAATTCTCAAATTACTTATTTTTATAATATAACAGTTTTAACTTACTTTTCGTTTAATATTCATAGATTATATTTGTTAAATTGCATCGTTTAACTTCCCGTTTGTTACTAGGGCACTTATTGGCTATTATTTTTAATTATTTGTCATGTCTTAATTTGTTTTTGTATTTTTTAAATCTTTAGAACTAAGTATTTGATTTAATATCTGTTGTTTTACAATAATATGGATAATATAAGTAAAATTGTAAGAACAATTTAATTGTGTAATTTCTTCAAACAACAAAATTTATTTTGTCTTTTATTGAGTGTATATTTCAACAGAGTCATATATTAGGAAGAGCAATGGCAGCCTAATGCCTGCGTAACGGGCGATATGTAGATTTTGCTAGCTGTTTTGTTTTTTTGGTTTTTTTTTTGATTAAATAACATCATCAAACTAAATTGATCATTAAAAAAAATTAACTAAATTACAATTTTTGTTAGTCCTAACTGTATTATTTTGCTGGCATTAAATACTGAAATTAAAAGTCTTTTTTTATGAAATTAAATACTAATATTAAATTGAATTTTTTTTGGTGTTATTTTTAACGAAATTCTTTATGGAAAAGTAGAACGAAACATTCACCAGAAACAGGCGTAAACTACACAGGCGTTGGCAAATCTCTAACGAGAAGTTGCTAAAATGGCGTTCAGTCAACTCGTGTCCGACGTAAGTATTTATTGTCTTTACTCTCCCCAGTATAAGGCTATGTAATCTAATTCTTTGAGAAGGATTGTTTTTTAGTCTCTAAGTTATTTTAAAGTTATCCTGTTCGAGATAAATAAGGAGTTAAATAAGGAGACTTCTCGAACGGTTAAAAAGATGAGAATGTAGCCTACGAATAAATGTTTCATGTTACGATATATTTCATTCTTTAAGGCAAAAAAAAAAATGGAAAGGATTGTTCCAGTGAACCCTCAGTCAATTGAAAAACATCGAGAAAGTGAAAAATAACTCCAGTAGCAAGTCTACCATAGCATAAACACAGAACACCAAATAAGCCTAATGCATCATCGTCAATAAATCATTCCGCTGTCTCAGGTAGCTTATTAGAAATGGAAGAATATTTCAGTCTTTGAAGGCAGTATTTCAAAAACTTCCAAGGATTGATCAAATAAAGAAAAGTGGAATAGTTAATAGATTTTAGATGGAAGAATATTAAGAAATTTGAATTAGAATGAAAGGAGCTGTATTATTATCATTTATCTTCTAAGAATATTCTTAGACGACTAACAGTAACATTATGATATAATCTTTCTTCATTAATTATAGTAACTAATAAAACGACCCGTTCTTCGCTCGGGTTATAAAAAACAAACGTCCTAATGTGGATGATAAAGAAATTGCAATTGCGAGATCACTTCGATACTTTCCCGGTTGGTACAAAAAAAAAATAAATTCAAAAGGTCTGATCTCATTACAAATCTATATCTATCCCGAAAACCTCGTAGAAGTATCTTTAAACCATGTTTGCCCATCCACTCACCGTCCTCCCAGTGTACACCCCTAGTTCCAGGTTATTCGAATTTTGTAACGTCATAACCCTATCACTTCAAACCTTTCCTAGTTCGTAAAACATCGTCTGATCATTACAAATCTACATCTAATCCGAAAACCCCGTCGCTATTATGCATAACAATATTTTAGTTCCCATTGTCGCCACCGGATGCATATGTAGCGCTATTGTGTAGAACCATACTTTAGCTCCAATTGTTGCATAACAATATTTGTGTAGTTCTCATTGTCAAGATAACAAATCCTAAACCTAACAATAGTAACGGAAGCAAATTTTCAGCTTTATAACTTAAAGCAACGCTTTTTATCCTATCCCGGGGAATTTCGGAACATCCTGAAAAAGGGTATTAGTGATTATAATTACCTACTTACATGCCAAATTTGAAGTCTCTACTAATAACGGAACCAAGAAAACTTTAAAGCGACAATTATTCCCGAACCCGTGGGAATTTCGAAAAATCCGGCCTTATTCCTTGTGTCTACATCATGAAGGGAACCTCTGTGCAAAATTTCAGCTTTCTAGGTCCAAGGGTTTGGGCTGGGCGTTGATGAGTCAGTCAATGAGTGAGTCAGGGCTTGTCTTTTTATATAGCTAGATAACATATAACAAATCCATTATTTTGGTGATAAATTATGTCCAGAAGCCTTTCCATTGTTTTATATATAAAATTATATTTCATTTATACGTCAGATTACTTATTGGTGCCAGTAATTACATAAATTTAGAAATTATGGTTTTATGAATTATAATTTTATATATTAACTTTTCTTATTTATTTGTGACCAGAATAATAATTTCCCTGAATCTTCATTTATTCAATATCATTATTAGGCATTCGTTCCTTTGCTTAGAGTTTTGCTTTAATTGTATTTATATCAAGAACTAATATTTTTTTTTATTTACATACATACATACATACATAGTTCTCTGCCAAGGGCAGGTCCTTCACTGCAAACCCAGCATTCTCCAATCTTTCCTAATTTCTGCCTTCCTCTTCGTCTCCACATAAGATCCATTTACCATAATGTTGTCGATCATCTGAAATCTTCTTCTGCCTCGAACTTTTTTTTTACCGTTCACCATTCCTTCCAGTGCATCCTTCATTAGGGAGTTTCTTCTCAGCCAGTGACCCAATCAGTTTCTTTTTCTCTTCCTGATCAGTTTCAGCATTATTCTTTCTTCACCCACTCTTTCTAGCATAGCTTCATTTCTTATTTTGTCTGTCCATTTCACATGCTCCATTCTTCTCCATATCCACATTTCAAATGCTTCTAGTCGTTTCTCTTCACTGCGTCGTAATGTCCATGTTTCTGCCCCATACAATGCCACACTCCACACAAAGCACTTCACTAGTCTCTTCCTTAGTTCTTTTTCCAGAGGTCCGCAGAAGATGCTCCTTTTCCTATTAAAAGCCTCCTTTGCTATTGCTATCCTCCTCTTGACTTCTTGGCAGCAGTTCATATCACTACTTATAGTACACCCTAAGTATTTAAAGTTGTTCACTTGTTCCAATGTCTCATTCCGAATACTTATGTTTATCTTCTTTGTCTTTCTTCCGATAACCATAGTCTTTGTCTTGTTTACATTTATCTTCATTCCATATTGTTCACAGCTGTCATTCAGCTGCAGTAGCATATCCCTTAGTATCATCTCCTCTTCTGCTAACAATGCCATATCATCAGCAAATCTTATGCACTTTATTCTTCTTCCTCCTACTATCACCCCTCCCATGTTCTGAAAACAATTCTTCACTAACTCCTCTAAGTAGATGTTGAACAGCGTAGGTGATAGAGGGCATCCTTGTCGCACCCCTCTCCCTATTCCACTTCCCTCTGACA
This sequence comes from Thereuonema tuberculata, assembly GCA_023159025.1. Lineage (NCBI taxonomy): Eukaryota > Metazoa > Arthropoda > Chilopoda > Scutigeromorpha > Scutigeridae > Thereuonema > Thereuonema tuberculata. The sequence continues at coordinate 4,144,384 of JAFIDM010014012.1, forward strand.
ATTTTTCTCCTATCCTGACTTTGACTCGTTGTTTCATATAAAGATTAGTTATTAGCCTTCTCTCTTTCCAATCCACACCAATTTTCTTCAAGATTTCCATAAGTTTATTCCAATCCACTCTGTCAAAAGCCTTTTCCAGGTCCACAAATACTGCATATACGGGTTTATTTTTTTTCTAGATATCTTTCGCCGATTGTTCGCAGCAGTCCAATTGCATCTCTCGTACCTTTTCCTTTCCTAAAACCAAACTGCTCTTCTTCCAACTCTCCTTCCACCTTAGAATATAAACGTCTGTTCAGTATTCGCAGAAGAATCTTCGCTGAGTGCGATATAAGGCTGATAGTCCTGAACTCACTGCACTTCTTTGCATTATTTTTCTTCGGTATTGGTAGCAATACTGTTTCCATGAAATCATCAGGCCATTCACCTTTCTCATATATTTTTTTTTATTTCTAAATTTAAAATTACAGTCCTGCTAGGTTTTCAAAATGAAATCCTGTGATGCAGGTGCTGAAAGTATAAATAATTTATATTTGTAATTTAAAAAGTATTAATCATATAAAATCATATAAAAATTATATAATTACGCAATTATACGAATTATACTTAAATTAGATTCAATCATATAATTATATAAAAATCAATATATCACAGAAATATAAAAAGAAAATCAAATACAAAAAGAAAATTATTATAAATATCATTCATTACAATCAAATTTAAGGTTCCCAAATTATTTTTTACTTATTATTCTAATTACAATTTCTTTCTTTCAATGTTTATACTGTATAACATTACTGTATAACATAATGTTTATACTGTATAACATTAAAAATTTCTAAATCTAATTGTGAAAATAAAACTTTAAATAACAATCTCTCATGCCAAAATTTCATTGCATAATGATAGTATTTGCTTCTTGTCTTCACCCAAACATTTAACTAACTCAATGTGTATTCCATCAACTCCTGTTGCTTTCCCATTCTTCATTTCCCTAATCGCTAGCTCAACTTCTTCCCTTAGAATACAACATCCTTTTTCGTCTTCTGATACAGCTGTTTCATCTTCTATAGCTAAGTAATCTGGACGATTCCCTGTCTCATATAATTCTTCTACATACTTCTTCCATCTGTTCAAAATTCCTTGTTTGTCGGTTATTTCATTGCCGATTTCGTCTTCTATCAACCACATGAACTTCTTATTCTTATTTGTGAAATCCAAACATTTTACTTCGCGGTACATTAAATCATATCTTCCTTTTCTCTCTAGATCCTCTACTTCTTCACATTTCTGTTTCATCCAGTCTTCCTTCGCCTTATCAGTTACTCTTCTTAGTTCGTTGTTTAGTTTCTTATAATTTCTTTTACCTTCTTCTGTGTTGATGTTTTTTCATTTTCTCCTTTCCTCCATCTTCTCCAACATTTTCCCTGTGACGCAAGGTTTCTTATTACTCTTACCTTCTCTGTATCCTATTGTTTCTTCTGCTGTTTCCTGTATACAGCTTTTTAGATGAGTCCAGTATTCATTACTATTTTCAGGTGTGGATTCTAAATTAGAGGCTTTCTTTTGAAAATGCTCTTCAAATTTTCTTTTTTCCTCTTCGTTCATAAGTTTTTCTCTATCAAACTTCTTCGTCCATTGCCTTCCTCTTATCTTTTTCAGACGAATATCTACTTCGCCTATCAGTAGGACATGATCTGAATTAATATCCGCTCCTGGTAGAGTCTTTGCATTTTTTAAGCAATTTCGGTATCTTTCCTGTACGAGTATATAGTCTATCTGATATCTATTGTCATCCCTTGGGCATGTCCACGTGTATCGTCTTCTTTTATGCTGTTGGAATAACGTATTTCCAACAATCATTTCATTCCGTTTACAGAAATTTACCAAAGATTCTCCTCTGTCATTTCTTTTTCCCAGTCCAAATTTTCCAACCGTTTTTCCATCTTGTCCTTCTCCTACTACTGCGTTCCAGTCGCCCATTAGGATTACACATGCACCCTTCTTCTCTTTCTCAACTATTTCTTCTATCTTCTCGTAGTATTCTTCCACTTTCTCGTCTTCTAATCCACTATGTGGCATGTAAATTTGCACTAGCACTAAGTCCAATTTTTTCCCTTGTAGTCTCACCATTATCATCCGGTCATCTACATAACGCACTGATATCACTTTATCTTTCACACATGGTCCCAGTAGTACACCAACACCATGACTTCCTTTACATTCACCATTTGAATAAAACATTCTAAATTCATCACTCACCAACTCACCACTATTTCTCCACCTCACTTCTGATACTCCCATCACATCCACTCTGTTTCTTCTCATTTCTTCCTTCAAGTTTTCCAACTTCCCCGCTTGAAGAAGAGTTCTCACATTCCATGATCCAATCCTCAATCTTCTTTTCTTCTGTCGGTTTATTTGCTTCATAATGTATTTTTTGATTTGTTACTTTTAATTTTCGTAAAGATTCATTTGTGTTTATTTCTACTGTTTTAATAGAAAACATTTCGTCTGTTTATTTAAAGTAGAAGAAAGCATTTTCAAAATAAATAAGTTTACTTTCAGTTTTGAACGTGATTCGCGTCTATTTTGTTTCGTAACTACCTGAAAACATTGAGACATTGCGTGAATGATTGATTGAGTAATGGATTAGGAAATGTGGAAGCAGTAATTTACTTTTAAAAGCTAGAGATAAAATAAGAAAAAGTTAATAACGATTTAATAATTCTAATATAGATAAATCATTAAAGTTATTTATTTATTTATTCTTTAAATTGAAATTGTAAAACTAAGTTACCAAAAAAAAATTGAAATAAAAACTAAAATTCAATATTTTCTTTAGTAATATCAAGGGATAAGATCAAGTATTTCCTAACTTGTAAGTGACATCGTAGAACGGTTGTTTCTTTGATGATCGTCGCAATTTTATTGTTGCTTGTTTTAGCTTCGTATACTCCATATTAATTCTACGATTTTCTTTATGCTGATGTCACACAATGCGTTTCTGCCGCTGTGATTAAAACACTCCAATTGGAAAGGATGACAACAACACACGCTTTTCAATGAGAGGTGTCACACTTGTGCGGTTTTGCCGCATCGCGTTGTGGCGAGGCGGGATGGAAGCACAACCGGACGATTACGAAAACACACGTAGTTGAGTGCACGCTGTCAGACTTGTGGTTTAACTGCAGCATTTTCTAGTTTCTCAATTGTTTTCATGTCCATTTTTTATTATTATTATTATTTCTTTAGTTTTCCCCCACTCAGTTTTATTTTTGATTTTAAAAATGTTTGACAGAGATAGATTTATTGCGTGCATTCATGAGAGACCAGCACATGTGGAACAAGGACATGTGGAAAAGGGGTAAAAAAATTCTCGTTATAGAACATGGACAGAAATTGCCGAAATCATCTACGAGAATTGAGATGACGTAGCAGAGAGAGAGAGATGAGAATAGTAATTAGGTGAAAATAGTAATTTATTTACCTTTATTTTCACCTGTAAACATATATATACATATATATAATATATAATCCATCAATTTTTAAGATTAGATTAAGAAAATTAAAACAGGAAAACTTGATTCCCATTCAGCATTAAAAGGATGAACCCAGTATCTCCGATGTATCGGCTCCTTTAATAATCCCTCCGCTTCAAGCGTACAATTAAAAAGATTTAGGTTGAGAAACCTAATATTAAGTTTCATTATCTTAGGATAAATAGTCATTGATTTGTCGTTATTAAATAACAACATCTAACACTGGAGCTGGACTTCTTACAAGTAATCGTTTTTGAAATATATTGGTTATAAATAAACAAACCTTCCATATAACACTTCAATATTAGACCTCTTATATAAATTTAAAATTATAATGCAAAAGCTAGTTGTAACTATTTTATCTCCACTATTCACTGGACTCTTTTTCGAAACTTATTACACTGATAAATTAGGACTAACGTTGATTATAGTTTTAGTCAAATTGGATCTGTTGTGTCCTTGAGAAATTTTAATATGAAAGCGGCAAGACCGTAAAAACAAAGCTTTGATTTTTCCTTTATTAAGGGGAGGATTTCGCTAATACCTTTTGGTATCTTTGACCAAAAAAAAAAAAAAAATCTCTAAGGTGTTGTGGCTATGGATGATGTTTTCTGAAAAAGTGATTAAAACCTGATCATCTCTTTAAGTAATAATAATCAACCAACGAAGAAAGAACAAAATACTATTTATTTTGAAACAAATTGACGCATGCGCAGTTCTTTGCAGAAGTTTAATCTCATTTGGCTTTTAATTTCATCGAATTGTATTTCCTAGTTTCCCTTATCGATCATTTACTATTTAAATTAGCCAATATAAATTAAGATTATTTTTGTTGATTTTTTTTAAGCAAAAAAGTTTCCAAATTTGTACAGGTATTTAAAGAAAAAGAAAAGAAACAATTTTTAAATCATTAATGAATAATCTCAAATAATTTCACCTCGTTCACCATTGCGCGGAATTAATTCTTTTTTTAATGAAATGATTCTCCTCAAAAACCTATTAATTACTTTTGATGATTTTTGATAGTTTCAGACGTCTAAAGGACCATTCTTAGTTGGGTAATTGCCGTGTTTTATTAGATAACTGCAATAGTAGTCTACCAATTAGAATAATGGATATCCAATAAAAAGAAAGGTTTCATTAGTGTCTTATTAGTCAACTAAATAAGAATCCACAGAAACCTGCGAATGTTTATAAATACCAATCACATAAGAACTCATGAAGAAGGACATGAATTTATCGTTAGCATATTTTTGGAACTCATTTTGGCGAATGTTTTTTTCATTTTCAGTAATTCTATCATTTAAGTACAAAGGGGCAAAACACATTGTGGATATACTCATACAAAATTATATTTCATTATTTGTCAGAATACTAACTTACTGATGCCAGTAATTTATATAAATAATGCCAGTATATATTTAATATTTTAATATCTTTCTTAATATACAGTGTACGTTTGTTATTTCTTTTTATTTCATTCACAGTAATTTTTGATATGGTAACATTTTTTTCGGGGAGTGGGGGGGGGGGCGAGAATATTGAGAAAAATGTAACATGGTAAATATTGAGAGAATTGTATCAAAAGCAATTATGGATTTTTTTTTTTTTAAAGTTACATTTTACTTTTACAATATTTTTTTCCCAAAACGAAAGTGATTCCGCCTATAAAGAACTCCGAAGGAGGAATTACTTTCTACACTTCAATATTGAACCGGAATAAAAGGCTGTCGTAGTTGTTTCACTGATTTCACGCCGTGCTAAAAACACCTGTGCAAAATTCTGGGACCTGCCAAACACACGGGATCTTTTCTTGTGAACGACAACACTTCTTCAAACATTGGCGGCATCTCCAAAAGGTTCTACAGGCATGGGGAAGGAGAGGGCAAGGGGTGAATGGGAACTATGTTGAAATGATCTCGGAACTGGGACGAACAAATAAAAGAGTGAAGAAATTGGATGAATTCCCTTTCGAAATGATAAACAGAAGGAAGTGGAAAAAAAACAATTCAGCCTTTTTACTTCAAAAGAAGAGAGGGGGGAAAAAAAACTGACTTTCAAACATTACTACATAACACTTAGTTCTTACGGATAATTCTTAATAGTGTGGGTGTATGTAGGGGAAGGGACTCCAATAACAGCCTTTACTTAATAGCAATTGTCACAATTAAATTTAAGAGAATTTCTTACTCCATTCTGCCATCTACTTATCATAGAAGAAGAAAAAAACCACAAAAACTAATTTTAAGATCTAAGAGAAATGATTTATTTCACTTCGTAGGATTGGAACTATACTCAAAAAATAAATAAAATAAATATTATTTAATATCATCATATTAATGTTATTACTGTTGTTTTTGCGAATTAAACAACAGCAGTGGGACCGGGGACCAAGTGGTAAAGCGCTTGACTGGGGGCTGGAGGATCCGGGTTCAATCCCCGGTGGTGGTAGGGTATTCTTTCCAAGTTGAATTCTCTTCCTAGGGTCTCCCCAGCCCTCTTTAAAATGGCACCGGGTTTCTTTCCCGGGAGTTAAAGGCGGACGGGCATGGTACTGATCATTTGACCTCAATTTAGTCCCGTTGATCACGAAACGCCAGGAGTCTTACCTCTCGCGACTCCAAGGATCACAAAAGTCTGCAATGAATACTTTACAGCAAGGCAATGCCATTTTTAACAGTTAGTTTTATTCGACTTCTTTTACTATTTTAGGATGATAGTTACCTTACATTTTATGTTATTTTGAAAGGAGCCATTCAGGTACAGGCTTGTCAAGGAATGGCTGCGTCTTTCTTCTTCTGGGTTTCGTTTGTTTCTGTTGGTAAGTGAGCTTCCTCTTATAGTCGTACCCTGGGCATTGATTCTTCGGCTGAATACTTCATAAAACTTATTCCTTGTTGAGGCCAAATGGCGTAAATGCAAACAGCCCGGGCAGTGGGAAAAAGAAAAATTGAAATAAAGTTTTGTTACTACTGTACTTGAATATAAATAAAATAAGGAAGTCGGTGTTAAGTGATAATACAAATGTTTCAAGCTTATAGGTGATCATTAGTCACCAGTGATCTACTCATTTGATTAATAAACTAAGCAGGAGCAGTTATTGATGAGTAAAATGATATCTCGCATCCATTTCGTGTGAGATTATTTCAAAAAATATTTATAATAATGAATAAAAATATAGAAACAACAGTGATAGGTCTAATAACATTTAATAGCAATGCATTTGAGCTGATGCAAAGCTAGCATTAAAATTGTTTAAATCATTTTAAATGTTTATATATTTCTAAACATTTAATAAATCATTTAATTTAGAAAATTAATAAACCATTAATAAACAAAATTAAGTTAAAGTATCCCACTAAAGGTCTATGCAGCCCCTGGGGTCGCGGGAGGTAAGGCTCCCGGCGCTTCTTGACCAACGGGACTAATTCGAGGTCGAATGGTCAGCCCAACGCCCACCCGCCTAATAAAGAAAGTAATTAGTTAAATGAAAGGAAAAAAATATTTCAACTCAAAATACAGTTGAATATTGTTTAATTGACATTAATATTAATATTATTAATTGACATGATTTTTTGTAAAATTTTTAAGAATCAGAAAATATGTGTGAAACAGCGTCGTAAAATAATAAGATGCAAATAAAAATGAAATAGAAGATATTCAGTCATTTTTTTTTAATCTACTATTGAATTTCTTTTCGATGCATATTTTCATTTCAGTTGTCTTCGAAGGCACCGTGACTGTTGGCGCCAAGCAGTCTGTGAAGGTGGGGTCATGTTTAATCTTGATGATTCATTCTATTATGGATAAGATTACAAAAGCATTTATGGAATAAAAACAATTAAACTCGATTTTTATCTCTTTGTTGAGAGATAAATTATAATAATTCTTTAAACTAAACCTCTTAAATAAAAATATGTTTTTAATAATAATATAGTTGTTGCTTTCGCAGAAGTGTTTCTGTTTAAGACAATAATTCTGAACCTTTTTTTAACCCGCGAATCCACTCTCTATAACCAGTCTTTATTTTATTGCGAATTCTATTCAAGAAGTTTTTGAAAATACTTAAAAACTAATTTTGTTTTCAGCTCTTCCAGGATGTCAATTAGTGGTCTCAATTGATGTTTATTAATATTTTTTTTTTAATGCGCTGTGAAAATCTATTTGACAGGACGTTAGTTTGGCATGAATTTTTCAAACTATCTTTTTAGCGGCCCCTAAGTTACAGCTTGCCTGTAAAACCGCTAGGGGACCGCTCTTGCTTTTGTCCTATCTGGATGTCTCACACTGTAACCGCTTGGCCCCTACAGAGTGTGCCATCCAGACAGCATAAAATCAATGTTAGCGGCCTGTAGGTTACAGCTTGCCTGTAAACATAGGGGACCGAAACCTTCACCGTTGTGTTAAGCATCAAAACGTAGGTGATCACGTCCAAAAAAATTAGAGCTGTAGGACCACTCCCTAACCGATAAAGTGGTCGCTTCCGATAAAGTTTTATTTATAAAAGTTGTTTATAAAATTGTGCATATTAAGTGGCCGCTTTGCTTTTGACACTGTCTAAAAGCATTAATTATTTTGTATTTTAAATCAATTATTTTCTTTTTAATTGTTAGAGATACGATATTTGATTCTCCGATTGTTCCTATTAACCTCTGTATTGAGAACGAGCAGAATATTAGGTAGGTACTCCTTGCTGATGATCCAAACAGCGTGAGACAACTGTTGAAGGATGTCACGTAGTAACCTTGGTCTCACCCATTGATGTTCATTAATTAATTGATTTAAGAAACAGAAAAAAAAAATCTTTCAATTGAATCAGAACTTCAAAATCCTGAGACGCTCTGAATTTTTTATCAAACTCTTTAACGAAACCAAAAGATAAAAGATAGAAATCAAATGGAATTTAATCGGAATGTTTCCAAAGAAAAACGATGACTGTCGGTCACATCAAAGTAATAATCATAAACGTATTTTAGAGAAATGCTCTTTTGTTTGTTTAATCAAAAACATCGTATCAGCAAATTGCATCGTAAAAAAAGGAAGATGGAGGAAAAAAAGAATTTACAGAAGAAACAGTGTTTGTTTGTTTATTTGTTTTTTAATAAAAATTATAGAAATTATTAATCAAAAAGAAAACACCACATCTCCATAACATGTAGTTTATTT
>JAFIDM010014012.1:4156843-4169571 GCA_023159025.1 Thereuonema tuberculata
ATGTTTTCAGTTTTAGTTAGCTCAGCCATTTTTTATGTTTTCAGTTTGTCCCATCTGGGGTGCTATTTTCACCATTTCGGGCTGCCGTAGAATAATTTTTATATTTTTATTTATTATTTTTTAACATTAATAAAAAGTAATAGTAAAAATGATTAACGATGATAATTGTAATCTATAGTAGTATGATTATGTTATGTGAGTGTAATTATAGCATGTAATTTTACTGTTAATTAGAAAACAGCAGGGACCAGAGCGACTATCGTTTCAATTGTCTTTCGCAAATAAATTATCATTTTAAATATACTTTTAATAGTGTATCTATTATTTTTTGGTTTGCTGGTATTTTGGAAGTAAAAGTATAATTGAAATAATTTTTGTAATTAAAATTCAGTTTTCATAAAAGGTTAATATCTAAAATGACATTATTATTAAACTATTACATCCTAAAGATTACTAAATTAATATTAACCTATTAGGTAATTTTTTAACATTACAATCTTTTCATCTTTATTCAATACTTTGGAAGATTTAACTAGACAGCAGTTGATTATATGGTAGGAGTGGCTAGCTAAGAATTGGGCAGACGGATTGAAATAGTCAATAATATTATATTTGTCGTTTCGGACAGCTGCGTTACAAAGCTTCAACGCCTCTGTCATCGAAACAATGGTACGATTTGGGGGTACCATATTCTGAAGTTTAACCCATTTGTTTGTTATAAAAACACATTCCTGTTAGGTAGTAATTTCTTTGAAATTTATCTCTGCAGATTTTGAAAATATCTAACTTCTTTGCAATCACAATTTGTAAAATCTTCTTTAGATAAACTGAATTTAAAAATGTTCTTGATTAAAACAAAATACCCATTTTTACGGTTTTAAAGGCTTTTTAGAAACTTAGTATAATAACTACATATATTTTAAATATGGAATTTTCTGATAATACTGAGTAACTTTGATATACATGTTTTTTAATCTACATGATTAAAATATATGCCCGAGATGTTTGTACTGAGGTGATACAAAACCTAGAGTACCAATTCAAATTCCCTAGCTAAGGTGATCAATATCAGTTTCATAGCCCAGGTTCGTAAATTATATTTAATCCAGGTTTTCTATTCGTAATATTTTTTCTATTTTGTTTGAATGCCTCGACATTCTCGCAGATCAGGACCAGGAGGTGTTTTCACTCCCTTCGAATTATCTCAATTAAGTCGAGCCCCCGATTCCGCTACAGAGGAAGCAGTGCAATCAAAAGCTCAAGCTGTTTCGACACAATGGAGGTTTGGTAGCCGCTTTGAATAGCGTTCGTCCCATACGTCGTTAAACCTGAACTATAAATATTGTGCGTCTAATTGGCTTGACTCACTTGGGCTTTTAAACGCACAGACGTCTTAATCGATGGATTAACGAGGGTTCGCCACAAGAAGCAAAGCCACATTGGACAGGTCTGCAATTGTGATTCTGTTTTACGATCTCCCGAAACCACTGACAAATCACCTGAGAATAAAATACGGAATTATAGGAAAGGCAAGGGAGCGTTCTATTCACAAATACCCATAGGAATCATAAGCCCAAATCCACAAGAATTAATGTAACTAAGTTGATAAAATCAGTTACGAAAAAGTGTAATTTATTTACTTATTCCGCATTCTTTAGCAGAACATCAAATTAAAAAGTTCAAAATTGTGAGATTGAATTATTAAATCTTTTTAAGGAGATCTGCATTTCTCGGTACTCGTTATTTTAAATATCTGTAGCCAACATTGATGTTAATATTTTTCATTTAGTAGGTCACTGTAATAACGAATAGTGATATAGGTATTTAAAAGCATTATCACGGTTATCTGTTAGAAAAAAAAAGTATTCGTTAAAAGCCATTAAACAATTGTCTACAGAGATATAAATCTGCTTAAATATAAAAAAAGCTATTTATGTAAAGTATCGTTTTATTTAATTACTAGCAGCAAAGTCTGTCGGACGACAGGCATAAAAAAAAATCTGAAAAATCATTTTATTATCAACTATAAAGTAAATACTCCCTCTGTTCCGAAATACTGTTCCAATTTCACGTGTTTTTTGTTCCAAAATACTATTCCGATTTGATGTTATTACTGTTTTTGACTAGAAAAAATTAAATATTTTTAATAAAATGACTTTTTTTAGAAAATAATAATTTAAGAGAAAACTTTATATGAACATATATAGTCTACACACGTACGTATGTATATACACAAGTACACGTGCGTATATATGAAAAAAAAAATTATTAAATCAAAAATCCAGATTATTTATTGTTGTAAAACTTCAAGGGGCTTTTCCAGTTCACTTTGTTCAACAAAAAGAGAAATTGGCAAGATTCCTTGGTTGATTAGTCGATTCTTTCCAATATGAGGTTGTTTGTAGCAATTTCCTCCGTTGACTTTCAATATTGCTGACATACAATCTTGAAGCGATAAAAAGACTTTATGCAAGACTTTTTACCAACTTCCAAACATATCTACAAACATTAAAGCCATCTATTGAGTAGTGAAGTACCTAATAGGCCTACTGGTTTAGAATTTTCAGAATGCTGTTACTATTTTACTATTTTTTCACTGAAAACGAGAAAATTATATTAAATTTTCAAGTTTATAATTCATTTGTAACAAATCGGAACAGTATTTTAAAACAAAATTTTTCATTAAAAAAACAACTTTTTTTTTTAATAATGATGTGATGTAGTAGACTATATAAACGACGTAAAATGTTCATTGAATTATAGAAAAACGTCGAAATTTTATATAAAAAATGTGTTTAATTAACAACATAATTAAAAAACATCTCACGTAATTAATGGATGGCCCCAAGACAGCTTTTTATTAGCAATTGAAATCGTAATCATGGCAATATTTATGTCTATCAGGCAGCAGCCTTTAGATACCATATTTTATCCAATCTATATTCACAGCAAAGGGAGGGACTATAGCCCCCCCCCCCCCCGGATCCGCCTACGATGTCGAGCAATGTAAATCAAAATTACCTGGGCAGTTTCTGGAAATAGCGAACAATTGTCAGCGATCTTTTTGATTTGGAGTTTATTGTGAAAACAATAACAGAATTTCTGGTCCCTAACAACAATAGACAGAAAAAGAAGAGCAGTCAAAACTACTTCACTTCAAATAGAGTTGTTGTTATGCATTTCATATTAAAAAAAATAGGTTTAAGATTACTGAACAGGCACAGTAAAAACTCAAATGCTACGTTTCAATAATACAGAAATTGGGATTTAATGTATAAAATTTTTTAAATATTCCTTGGAGATTTTTAGTCATTGAACTAGGCTTATTACTTAGAAACAAGAAAAAAAACATTGTTTTCTCACTTGATTATCACCTTACGTAATAATTAATCAGATTATACCATCAACTTATATAATTGGCTAAGTTCGTCTGTCTGTAACTCGATATAATTAAGCTATTAAGATAGATTCAAGGGTTCTCAATGGTACCATTGAATCAAGGGTACTCAAATTGGATGAAATATTAGTTCATTTTGTCATTCCATGTTGGTTTCATGAAATTTTAACTGAAATTCTAACAAAATATACGTTCAAAACCAAATAGTTTTGTTACCACTGCATCCATTTTAATGAAATTTAGCATACTTACTCAGTTGTTTACGCTGATTTTGAAACTCAAAACTATTTTTTGCCATACAAGCTTCGTTCACAAGTTACCGCAGTATTTAGATTACAAAGGTGAGTTTTAAATGCCTTCTAAAAATCCTGGATCCGCCCGTGCTCGACATTGAAATTGCTTCAACAAGAAGAAGCCAGTGAATTAGCAGGATAGATCTATTCGAGCATGAAATCAATCTCTTGATATGTGCAAGAGACCAAAGAGCAAACAAAGACATATCGTGTCCCGTGTTAAGAAGTGAAACAGAAAATCTAAAGACCGAGAATATCCCATGAATCTCATCGCTGAATGGAGCATCGTCTGGACGCATTTGAAAGAGGTGGAGTCGTACATCTACATAAAGCTCGTTGGATTGATTTTGCGAATCTCTGCCTGTGTGCATTTTGATGCCAGAACAGTAGATACTCTGCCAATGCAGTGTAATCAGAACCAATTGATTGATGCATTCATCCAGTTGAGGAGTCACAAGCTATTGTAGAGAGACTTCAGTGGGATAGTCCCACTGCGTATGGATAGTCCCTTCATTTGAACAGCACAGTGATCAAAGAGGCAGATCTGATCGCCCAGCAGCGAACATGTGATTGATGTTAACCATAAGACAACGCTTTGCTTGAATGATATAGTAAAAGAGCTTACGGAGGAGTCAGCAATGACATATTAAAGAAATCGCCTGATTCTGGCCCCAAGAAGGAGCAGCTGCTGCCCATAAGCAGTGCACTGTTCATCGACCGAAAAACCCACAAGAATGATGTTCGTTTCAGAAGGCAATCACCTTAGACGCCTAATGGACGTGGTGACAGTTAAGTGCTGACTTCGTGCCATCTGAGTGAAAACTTTTGCAGAAACTTAACGGCCACATAAAGCTCAAATCTCGCACGAAGTCCTAATGTTTTCTCTGATCAGCAATATATTCGGACCGTCAGTCATGAAGAAAATATGGGACATAATTAATAATGCTTGCACGACTTTCTCGCCCAGCAATGTCCGAGTCTCGGTAAATGTTTCGTTGTTTCAGGTACTCCAGGAAACCATTACTGGGCTGTTTCAGTCCATGTTGTTTCTGATGTTTGATTGCTTTACACAAAATGGATGCTGATTATATGATCGTGTCTTGATGCCTGCGAAGCTGATATATACTGCGTTCAATAAAATCGTGAACTATCAATCTCTTATTCTAACTGTGTAGTGATTTTCAGTTCATTTGGTGCTCCTGCGTAAGATAATTTCAAAGTCGAGCAATGTATGTGAATTGATAATTAGAATATTGTTGCAAAGTCGAAAAGACTTCCCGATTGGTCAGTTAAACTGCCCTGTGATTGGCTGAATCGGGAGGCCAATCGGCTACATATAAGCTCTCTCTCCAAGTGACGGACCTCATAGAGAGCTTTCGAGCAAGCCAGTGGCGGACCAGAAGGAAAGCTTAAGAACATTTGAGAATCCAGTCCGATATGTATATACAGTAAAACCCCGTTATTACGCTCGTCAAGGGACCATGACCTACAAGCGTAATAAGCGGGATAGCGCTATAGACGGGAAATGATTTATGAGATGGGGAAAGATTTGGACACCATTTTACAGGAAACATACTTGATTCTACAATAGATATACTGCAAATATAAGCTTATTTCCTATTAAAAAGATCTTTGATTGCGGTTTGCCGGGTGTGTGTGCTACTGTTATGAATTATGATATTTTCAATGCGGTGCAGGTAACTATTAACGTCAATTGATACACCACTAGGAACAATACTTATATATTTTCGGAGCAGATTTAGTGCACACTTTAATTTTTTACGTTTGCAACAACCCTTCGCTGCATCGGTAATTGCATCCCTGTTTTTCATTATTGTTCGCAGACTGGACGAGGGAATTCCTAGAGATTCTGCGAAATCCTTCTGACTTCTGTAGAATTCTCGTCGTACTTACTGAGAATTTGCAATTTTTCACTTATAGAAAGGGATTTCCGCTTCGACATTTTGCACTACTGTATCACAGATCCGCACTTCAAAGAGCTCAAAGATTCCCTCCTACCAGGGAAAAAAAAAAGAATCTTTAGTGTTACATTTCTTTTCGATACAAAATTTCAGATATAAAAAAGCGCTACAAGCGGGATTTGAAGCGTTATAAGAGGGTAAAAGTATGCAGAGATATATAGAAAATTCCAGGGACCGTATAACAGGAGCGTAAAGAACGGGATAGTGCTATAAGCGGGAGCGTTATATCGAGGTTTTACTGTACATATATACCTGTAAATAAAGTGTGTGTGCCTTAGACTAAACCACGGCGTTAGTCTCTCTCATTTCGACCATACATCAATATCAGACTTTATTTTTGGTAAATACTTCTCAAATCGTTCAAACCAGAAAGAATGGATAGCTGCTACTTCAATTGTTCTATTCCCAATATTTAACTCAACAAAAATGTGTCTTTTATTGATTACTAAATATTAGCAGCTGCTAATGACCTGAAAAGAAAAAAAAAATGTAAATTCTCGCCGGATGTGATTCAATTTACAGCCCATTTGGAATTATCACCCAAATTGCAATTCAAACACCTGCATCCTAATTCAGAAAGGAAAAAAAAAAAAAAGACTCGCCCATTTCCTTAGATGTAGGTGGAGTTCTTGGCGGGCGGTTTCATTCACTATTTTGGACTCTGGACCAGGATGCCTCAAATGAGTAATTCACTTACAATAGTCGTTTAATGATCAGATACATAGATTACCCAATTATAGACTTTCATGTCATCACGGAATTAACATTCAGATCAACAGTTAACAAATAATTCAACAGATTTAAGAAATTCTATTGGATTTACAACTTCAATAAGGAATTTGGAAGATTACATGTTTTTCCATCTCTGATTTCCAGCCTAAAAGTAAACATTTGCTTTTAATACAATTATTTCAGGAAAGGTCATAGGAAGCTAGATTTTAAAATTAATGATTTATTAAGAATTTGAAATTCTTTCTTGAGTCATTAAATTTCGAAATTTCACCAAGAAAAGAATAGAATAAAATAGATGAAATGAAATGTAAAAAAAAAAATGTAGTTCATGTAAGATGAAAGTACGGTATATATGGAATTCTATAAAGATAAGGATAGTTTTTGGATCAACATTCTCTCAATTTTTAGTTTTGAGATTTCTTTCCTTATATTTTATCGTAAACCGTAGTATTTTCACAAACTGTGAGTTAGCTTCGCGGTGAAAGGCCTGTCACGTATTCAACTTGAGATCCGAGTTCGTATCTGATAGGTGGTGAGTGTATTTTGTAATTATCTTAATTTAAAAAATTAAAGACAGATTTGTGAATCTAACTTATTTTAATAAAATGCCAGCCAATTGGAATAAGCAAATGAATATTCTAGTTATTTAGTGATATACGATTATATCATGAACTTTACGTTATTTTTGCAGTCAAAATTCTATTTGATACATTATTTCTATTACTTGGATCTATTTAATTCATTTATTGTAAGATTTAGTATAGCACAGTGGCGAATATAGAATATATTTTTTTTGTGTGGCCAAGATTAATGTAAGGTTAGATTAAGTAATTTTAAGTAGACACCCCATGATACTTTTTTTCAGTTTTGCTGCTCATATTCAGAGGGTAATTTGCGCTGAATGCCCTGAATGCTGAATCCATTATTGCATAAATGCACGATTCATTAAAATAATTCAGAATTCGGTACTTATTTTTTTTCTTTATATTCATTATTTCGGGGGGGGGGGGGGTATAGCACATAACGTAGCATTTACCTTGAATAATTCAGTACAATCGCATTTACACTTTCTTCATTGCCTGAAAAATACATTTTATTCATATTAGAAAATATTTTGTCTTTATTAATTTACAGCAAACAAAATATATTGAAACATCATTTAGTTCCTAGTTTAAAATGAAGTACGAACGAAGGAAAGAAGAAAGAAACAAAATGTTGGCTGTATACAGTTAAAATTGTTATGTCTTCCTTCCTTTTATCGAATTTGGCCAACTAGGGACCACGTAACTAGCTCAACCAACCGTCAGGGCGAGGCTAGTGAAATTCAAGAAAGGGGGGACGAGAATTATATCCCGTCCAGGATAACCCTGAGATAGTAAGTCCCAGGTGGGAAACGGACGAAACACAGAAGAAGAAAGAAACAGCCATGCCACCACCGGGATTCGAACCCGGGTACTGGCGCATCCGCCACAACGGCAGCCCGCCGGCTAAACCGCACGGCCACGCCAGCACGGCATTCTTATGTCTATTTTTATTCAAACAACGCTCCTAAATCATAAAAACAAATGAGCATCCATATTTCGGAATGTTTGGGACCCAGAATATTTCGAATTTTGGACTAAGGCATGTTACAGAGAAGTGAAAAATATTAAAAAAGAAAAAAAAAAAAAAAAAAAGTGAATATTTTGTTTAGTTATATGCTTTTCTGTTTTCTTTTATGAAAAATATTTTCTTTCATGAAAGTCATTTTTTATTTAAATGAAACAAACAAAGATTACAAATGTATTTATCATCTTTGGAAGGAATATGGAACGAGATGGACTGATTGTGGGAATTACCTTGAGTCTACTCTGACGAAGTTCTTCGTGGGATAACTGCAGTCATCTGTAGCCAATCAGAGATGCCCTTTGATAAGTTTTTCGGAATAGAATAAACAGAGAGAATTGTAATCACACGATTGTCGGTTGATTGTTAATGATTTTGCGTCAGAACACAAAACATTAAAGGTTTGGCTAAAGACACCAACGAATATCAGAATTCTCCTTTGATAGAAAACCTAGAGAAATTCCTCGGGTTTATGATTCCAAGCAATTAGCATCAGTTTATCTTACACTGACAACTAAGTAACAATACAATCTGTCAGCTGAAACGCAATGAATAGGCATTTATGCATTCACCACATAGGCAGGACACATCTTGAAAAATTTCGGATTAGGAATGCTCAACTGTAATTAAGTAGTTAGAATTTTTTTTTTTTTTCAGATTAATATTACAGTGGAGCACCGTTTATACGTTTCTCATTTATACGTGTTTTTGAATGGTTCCGGCAAAATCCAATGCATATTAACGTTAAATAATTTCATTTATACGTTTTCCTGAAATCGCAAATTTCATTTATACGTTTTTTTCAAGAACTCAAGAAGAGAGAAAATGCGCATTTCATATCTCATATTCCCACTTGTCTTAGAAAAGCCACGCAGTATTAGAAAATCACTGAAAAACCTCTGCCAAGTTTTCAACAAGCTTTGGCGGGTTTTAACACCATGCAAGAATACCTCATTAGCAGTGATTCAAATGATAAAGTTAAGATGGCACTTTTAACTGTGCACAATGAACTTTTTTCCTGTGCATTCCAAAAAAGCTCTACAACCTACAATAAAAAAATAATTTGTAAATGCTGAATGAATATGAATAGTAGTACTAGTTGTACATTAAATCCGGAATAACAAGTTTTGTATTATATACCTCTTGTGTTTCATTTTCATGTAATATTTTAATTTACCTCTGACTTTTTATTGTTGGTTATTACGAAATTGTTCGTAATTTTTGTGAATTCCGTTTATACGTTTTTTCATTTACACGTTGTTTTTTTCTCACAAGTCAGTTCCTTGAAAAAAATGTATAAACGGTTCTCCGCTGTATTTCGGTTTGTAGGTTTTGCGAGGGAATCGTTTGCAGTCAACCTCCCTTTTTGGTGCTGGATCCAGAGGACATCTCTTGTCCGTTGTCTTTCACCTACTCTCAAAAGGAATCAGTCAGATCTACATGTTGGTTGGTATCTCATTATAACTTTTAATGAATCTCTTGAAGCTGGTTAAGATAGATTCGAACATTAGACTTTTCTATTGGAAATCTTTCCTAAGGAAATTCTTGTCAATAAATTAGTTCGTAAAGGAGATCAAAAATTCTTACAGAAGGCATTGGAATAAATGGATTTCTATCCAATTTCAATTAATATCTCATTATCTTAAAGAATGAATATTAAATATTGGCTAATCCATTGCTGTTTGATCCGATTGATGTAATTCTAATAAATAAGAGATTTAATTCTTCCTTGTTTTTATCTCAGAAAATCTGTGTTGAAATATTCATTACAGTCTTAATATAAAAAATAGGTTTTTCGTTTTTATGGTTTTCATGACTTTTAAAGGAAAAGAAATTTTATGAAAGAACGTTTTAAGGAAGGTAGGCTTTCAGTTCTTTGGTACTTTTTGCTGTTGTTTTAATTGAATATTGTTTTGCTCAGATCGTATCTTTGTTCAGTTGTACAGTATTGGCTAGGTTTCTATTCTGAAAGTGTTGTCTTTATTTTCTCCGTTTTTATCAAAGATCATCGCCAGAGACGGTTATTAAATAGGACAGAGCTGTTTTCTTTCCAAATAAATGAGATGAAATAAGTTTCCAGATTATGAGGATGAAAAGAAAATAACTAAAAGAAAAAAAATTTTCTTCTAAAAACATACAAAATAATATTTTATTGAAACTTCATGAGCTTAATTATTAATACAGTAAAACCTCGTTAAGTCGTCACCCGGATAAGTCGTCACTCCGTTTAAGTCGTCGTTTTCCTTTGGTTCCGACAAGGTCTCATAGACAATAATTTAAAATAACCCTCTTTTACCCGTCACCAAATTTAATTCTACTCCGGATTACTCGTCACCCTCCAAAATGACCAAAAGCATCTTTCTTCTACATTTTGCATGTTATCAGTGGCGGAATTACACTTTTGGCGCCTATGGGCTGTGCCAGATTTGCCGCCCTTCCTCCTGACCCTCCTGTCTGAATATATCACTTGCAAACTATACTGATGTTTATGTTTAGTTTTGAGCTAAGTTACTGATAATTTTCAACTCGTCTATTCATTAGAATTTACTTACTCAGAGTATGAAAACAAAAATATATAAATATAGGGGCCCATTACGATGTATTCCTTTCCTCAAGTACACATTCTAAAAATATGTTGTAAAAAGTTGTTTAACAGAAAATTAAACATAAAAATTAATGTAAATAATTGGAATATATTTCGTACATAAAAGTCGCAGAAGATGTATTAGAAAGTAAATACAGATATAACATAACTATCAGACAGTCCCCCGCCGCCTCCCGCGCCTGAGCACTCCAATGCAACGTCCCTTCCACTTCAAACCTACGGCCACAGTCATCACTCACCCGATTTCCCGGGATATGCACTCAAAGCCAAAAATACGCTCTGTTCACATATACAGTGTTACCTCCTTTAACGGACACCCTGAATAGCGGACACCTCTAATTAGCGGACATTATTGCTGGTCCCAGTCCCTTACAATAGGACATGCCATGTTATCCACTCCGAATAGCGGACACTCTGAATAGCGGACAGTTACTTTAATTGTAAAAAAATTTTTTTTTTTTTCGATTAACATTTCGACAAACACATAATGGTTGTATTTACATCGGTGTCCCATACATGATACATTGTGTCAGTGTCCCCCCCCCCCCATATATTGATACATTGTGTCGGTGTCCCCCCCCATACATTGATACATTGTATGTGTGTCCTATGATTCAATGCACGAATCTAAGGCCCTTGTTTTCACTGCAGTTGCTTTGTAAATGTCAATACGTACTTCATAAAGCTATCTTATAAACGTGTTGATTAAATTTAGTGCGAATTAAAATGGCGTCAAAAAGGAAGAGATTGGCACTGAAAGAAAAAATTGATGTTCTTGAAGTTGCTGAAAAAGAAAAGCTGAGTGTTGTCTTGCTGAAGACTCAGATAAGTGAACTGTTAAAGGACAAAGATGAGATGCGCAAAATGTGGATGGTGAATTCAAAAGAAAATTCAAGAATTTGAAGTTTCGTGAAACAAGCAAAATCGACGAAGTGGTCGTAAAATGGTTCCGCGCTGCTCATGCAAAGAACATTCCTATAAGCGGTGTTTTGCTTCAAGAAAAAGCCAGGAATTCGGTCAAAATTTAGGATTGGACAAGTTTAGGGCATCAAATGGATAGCTATAAATTAATTTTCTGTATACTGTAATTAATTTTGTCATTATTTTAAGTAAGACAAACGGATTAGCACTCATTTAAAAAGGAATATAGTAAATAATTTGCAATTGTTCATATTCTCTCATATCACTATGGTAATTGTAGAAATTTAATTAAGCTTGTACGTAATTTTTCATTAAATTAAATGCTATAAGCTAAAAAATGAAAAAAAGATAGTCCTCCCCAATAGCGGACACCTCCCAATAACGGACAAAACTTCCGGTCCCGTGACTGTCCGTTATTCGGAGGTAGGTAACACTGTACTATATAGACACATCAAAAAGCCAGGAAATGTCTGTTTATTTTTATGTTTCCCTCATTTTCTGCTTGTAATATGACACTTAATATTTTTTCATATTAATATTAAATATTAATATTATTGAAAAGTACATATTTTTGTTTTTTCATATTTTTTTGCCGCTCCCTAAAGTTGCCGCCCTGGGCTTATAGCCCTTTTAGCCCTCGTGTAAATATGCCTCTGCTTCAGATGGAAAGTTTGTGAGTTCGAATCTTATACAGATTGCGAAAAAAGACAATCTTTATTTCTAAGCGATATGAAATAAGATTGAAATAGAATAAAACAGAAAGTTAATTTGCCTGTGTTGCGGTGATTCAGTGGATAGCAATGCTGACTTCAGATTTAAAGTTTGCGAGTTCGAATCTTATACAGAAATCTTTATTACTGAGCATTATGAAATCAGATTGAAATAGAATTTACATGTGTTGTGGTGGTTCAGTGGATAGCAATACTGACTTCAGATTGAAAGATTGTGAGTTCGAATCTTATACATATTGCGAAAAAAGAAAATATTTATTACTGAGCGTTATGAAATCAGATTGAAATAGAATAAAACAGAAAGTGTATTTATCTGTGTTGTGGTGGTTCAGTGGATAGCAATGCTGACTTAAGATTGAAAGTTTGTGAGTTCGAATCTTATACAGATTGCGAAAAAATAAATAAATCTTTATTACTGAGCGTTATGAAATTAGATTGAAATAGAATAAAACAGAAAGTGAA
>JAFIDM010014012.1:4182462-4195307 GCA_023159025.1 Thereuonema tuberculata
ATTTTAGGGACCCCCCCAAATTATATAATTAAAAAAATATACTACAATTGAAACCCCTTTAGATCTTATTTATTTTCTATTCGTGTACCTATTACTTATATCTGACCAGAATGTGATCCCATTTTACTTAATAAACAGAAATCAGTTTGATGCAAGAGCATTGACAAAAGTTTCAGCAATTGTTCTCATGCAAGGTTGATTTGTCACTGCTTACTTACCTCCGAACCTCATGACAGGATGCTGTTTTGGTTCTCTCTTCCACGCATACAAAAGACATAATTCAACTGAAAATGATAAGACATTCATTTTAAACTCAAGGAAGGATAAAAACTTTGTTTCAGTAAATGTGTAACAATCTAAATAAGCTAAACTAATTTCAATGTAATTTTGAAAGGAAAAAATATAATCTTCCTAATGAGCCGATCTTAATTTCATAGTCACGAATCTTACAGAAAATATGGCTATTGTATTTCTTTATACAATTACCTAAATTTCATAATTCATCTGAATTTGATAACAAAAAGACAAAAAATAACTTTTTTCCATTCAGCCTTGGTCCAATGCACAATAGCTTTAACAATTCTAGGTACTGGTTTCAGTTCCAATAAATGTTCAGGTGATTCACCCAAAACAGCTTTAAGCCTTTCAAACACAAGAAAATTGAAGAACTTACAACTACCTTTATTCTTTCAGATAAAGAAAAGTTGCAAGTGACTGACATTTGCAGTAGCGCCATCTATTAACAGGTTTGGGAGCTTTTTATTCAGATCTGTTGTAGTGCCGTGTACAGTAGAATCGTATCCCATAGCAACTACTTGATCGTCCGGGATGAAAAGTAGCCTATATCCTTCCTCGTGTCATAGACTACCTGCATGCAAAATTTCATTCAGATCGGTTGCGCCGTTGAGGCGTGATCGAATGACAGACAAACTTACAGATTTTCGCTTTTATATTTATAGATTTTTTTTAGTAATAAATGATAGATTAAATTAAAATGGAAGATAGAATAAAAAGTCGTAATTTAAATATTTATGGAACAGAAGAAAAAAAAAATTGGAAAGAGAAAATTAGTAAAGGATTTATTAAGAAATAAGATTTCTCCAAACACAATTGAAAGGAGTCACAGGGTACGAAGGATTAAATAAGAAGGAAACAGACCGATCATAGTAAAATTTATTAATTGCAGAGAAAAACAACTGGTATTAAAGAATAGAAAAAAATCTAAAATTAAATCTAAATAAATCTATCTAAATCTAAAAATGTATCAACATATATACTTTCCGGCCACTTTATTAGGTACATCTACCTACTAGTGTGTTGGGCCTCCTTCAGCCCTCAAAATTCACTACTGCTATTCAGCCTGAATTCGTCAAGGCATGGATTCCATAAGATATTGAAAACGTTGTTGAGGTATTGTATGCCATGCAGACATGTGTGTGTTATGCAGTTCCTGAAGATTTGATGGAGGTGTAGGCCTGGAGCGAACAACCTGTTCCAGCTCATCCCACAAATTTTCAATCGGACTGAGATCCGGGACTGAGTGGGCCACTGCAGCACTTTCACTGCAAGTGAAGATTTTTGTAGAGGAAGCAAGGGGGAAAAAAAGCTTAGTAGAGAAATTATGAAAGAAGAACATAAGAAAAGCAAACTTTAATACCCTCTATGACAAAAAAATCAAGCACCACAAAGGAAGCGTCCAATTTGAATGAAAGTTTATAGGTAAATTTGGATGAAGATAATATAGAGTCGAATCAAATTATACATTGAAAAACAAATTTTTATTGAACATTAGAAGCTTCATTCTTTCATTATTAGCACTATGTTGAGCTGCCTCTGGCTGCTGTTCATGCAGACATACTACTGGCATGGAATGAAACAATGTCCTGACGTTGTAGTCTGACAGATTCCAAGCTTGCTGCCACTGCTGCATGTTCGATGCAGTTGACCTCTAGCATTTCCCAGTTATTATATGTGGAAAGAGGTCTCAGGAAGAGAGGTGCAAGGAAGTATTTGAATTGCTTGTAGGCAGTGTGTGGATGTACATTATCCTTTTGAAAACTGATCTTTGTAGATTGCTATGAATGACAAAACAATGGGTTGCAGGATCTGCTGCACAAATCAAATGAGGAATTTAAAGTTCCTCAAATCACTGAGAGGTGATCTGCTGTCTTATGAAATGGTTCCACACACTATTACACCAACTGTAACGGCTACTTGTCTTTCGATAATATTGCCAGGATTTGAGCTCTGATCAGTTCTACTCCATATGCAGATGCAATTATCATCTGCTGCAAAGCGAGACTCTTCACTAAACAATGCGAGACCATTCGAGAGAAGACCATGTTTCGAACACGGACAGTTCTAGATGGAGCCTCTGATGCTCGACCTCATAAGGGACAATGGTGGTGAAACCCAGTGCTTGCAATTCCTCTAGTATTGGTACAGGCAGATACCGATTGCTGTAAACAACCACTTATGTCTGTGGATGGGTGGAGAATGAAGCTGTCGGGCCAATTAGGGCTTGCCTTACAAGAAAATGATTGTCTCGAGCAGTAGTACTGTTGGGCCGACCAGAGCCTTGGTGAACTGAATGAATGCCCTCATGCAACCATTGGGTCCAGTATTTTTCCACAGAAGCATCACTACGACCCAGATGAACAGCAATTAGTGTGCATGACCAACTTATTTTCCCTAAGAGAACTTTTCTTAATATTTTCCTCTTTAGTTGTTAATCTTTTAGTAGTACATTATCAATAATCTGTATTGTTATGTACTACTTTGAATCTTTCTACTTTATTAGCTTTGCAGGAACTGTACGCTTCATTTCAATTCTTTTTTTTTTAACTTTAACTTTTTAGTTCGCTACCTAGTAATTCTTTATCATTATTTGAGTTTCTCAAGTATTTTTTTTTTCTATTTCTTGCTTGCAGGATGACATAAATAACAATTGCATCTGCAAATGAATTCAAGCTTTTTCCACAAACAAACATTTTCTCTGACATATCTTTAATATAAATGATCGTATCTTAAAATATAGATACATATATTTTATAGCGGATATGAAAGCTAATATCTATATATATTATTAGCTTTTATTAAATATATATTAAAAAAAAGTTAATTTCTAATTTTAGAGAATTATATAATTGTACATCATTATGGTCTTTTAAACTGATAGTAGTTTGGTTAGAAGGAAGGCAGGATGAAGATTGTAAACATTTTGAACGACAATTGACCAGCAATTCCTGTCCTCTCTTTAGTAACACTACTACAGGGTGTTCAAAAAGTCACGCAATCCTATGTTGAAAATTTTTATTTTACAGTATGAATATTATTTACTATAATATAATTTTACAGTAAGTGCTGGAAGTGACCGCCGTTCTGTGTTTCAAAAAAGTGTACACTGTTAATCATGTTCTTGAATACCGTTTGAAATGTTTGCTGTTAGATGGTATCGACACACTTCTGAATATTCGCTTGCAATTCTGGAATAATGTGCGGATGAGTAACGCAGGCAGCATTCTTCAGGTACCCCCACAGGAAATCGACCAGTACCAATTGTCAAGTTCCTCCTCATCCGGCATTACAAATTCCAAGAATAAATGACAGTAAGATTGTCGAGTTTCCAGATCTCTAAACCGCAGCTGATGGACGGACAGATTTTGTAGCGGCACAGTTTCAAACACTTAAGCAATGCTGTGTGGGACTGCCAACAGAGTCAGGAGTGTCTTGCAAGGCTTTGCACTGACTTTTTGGGACTGACAACATAAGCAATTCAATTACAAACGACTCTCCATAGGGTTGTGTAAATTTTTGAACACCCTGTATAATGGATTATTCATTTTTAAAAAAAAAATTCTTAGTAAAGAAAATATTGTGTTTGTTACTTATGGTTAGCTATTGATGCAGCGCCATCTATTGGCCATTTTTTTTTTAATAAACAGCGAGAGCATCGTTTGAAGTATTTTCCCAAATTTCTTTCCATTTGGAGCCTTAGAACGTGCTCCAGAGCACACTATGTAGAAGAACTTTAATGTTAATAACCCTGTACATAAGGAAAAATAACTTCTCCTCCTGATTACTTTGATTTTGATTAATTATATCTTCAGAATGAAAATACAGCCAATTTATTCTCCAGGTTTTTATTTTGTTATATTTTACATTCATTCTAAAAGGGTTACTTAATTAATTTGCTTCTTCCCATGTTTAGTTATTTTTTTATAAGCTTTACTTTCTTTCTAATTGTTCAATTTATTCTTCTTTCCCTTCTAATATTTTTAATTTTGATAGGCTTTTGTTTCAATCTTAAGATTTCATTAATTTAATCTTGTTCATCGCCTCTTTATAATAACTTTTTGTTTTGAGGCTTTTCTTGATACCAAATTAATTATATTCTCCTGTCGCTAGTGATTGAATGTAAAAAGAATAATAAAATTGCTAAGGTTTACTTAAATTATCCTCTTTCTCTTCATGCTGATTATTTTTAATTTGTTTCAATCATTTCTTTTTTTATTTAAAAATAAATTATTAAAATATTTTCTATTAATAAATTTGTGAATATACATTTATTTTCCCCTAGTTTCAAAGAATACATTAAATTGTTTCTCCAGATACCTTGTATTGTTATTCACCCTAACAATTTCTGTCACCCCTATTTCAATTTCTCAATTACTGACCAAACATTAGAGAGAAGAAAATAGTAAAAGACTATTTGGTGGGTTAACTGCTGACAAGTTATGTAAAATTCAAGTTGCTATCATAACCGAAAGTAAATTATATCAATACATTGCAGATCTGAAACGGACAAATATGAGGCAAATATTTATCAGTTCATCCTGTCCACAAAACAATCATTATGCTGTAAGTATGAAGCAACTAAAAAGTTGTGACTTCCATTGCGATGTTTTAATTGCCAACATTATGGTCTTGGCTCTGCAGCTTGTCGTGGCAAATCAACCTAAGTGTGGTGAACTTTCACATGAGTCCGAACCTTGTCAGATGCCTCTTAAGTGTATAACTTGTTTGGGTGATCATCCTTCCTACTCTAGATCAATGGAAAGAAGAAAAGGATATCCAGACCACCCGTGTTAAATATTCTTTTTGTTATCCAGATGCCTGGAAGATGCTTACAGCTGCAGCATCCTAAAAATCATTTTCTTTTGTTGTGAAATCAAGGCAGATGTCTTTGATCACTTGTCAAACTGACTTCAATTGTCCTCCTCATGAGTCTTTCTCTGCTCTCTTTCAAACCATTGTTGCTCCTACTACACAGGTTCCATCACAATCAACACAATGTACTTCACAATCAACAATTTTGTCTTTGCCGGTATCTTCCAGTCCATCTATTACCCCAGGAGGACTAAACTACATGCAGAAATGGCCCTCAATACCTCAGCACAAACCTTGTCTTTGCACACATTCAGTTTCACCTTCTTGTGGCCGTTGGAGACATTTCTCTCTAAGATGGTTTTATAAAGAATAAATGGAAGACACCTTAACAATTCCTTGTATATTTAAGGCAATGCCACCACCTCCACATAGACTTTTTACTTTTTATTATTAATTTCAACTGTGGCTTATTTGTACTCGGGTTGTAGAAGTCTTCGCTCCAATCTGAACGATGTTAACGCCCTACTTTATACGTATCATCCTAGTAGTAGTTTATCTCCTTATCCGAGATGACACTCCATCCTCTCCTATTACACCTATGACTTCTTTGAAAGCTGTTGTTGCTCACCTTTCAACTAGTGGACTTTTTGCTATCTGTAGCTTCTATCTTTTCCCCACAACACCTGTTTCATCTACTGATCTCCTTGATCAGTTACCATCTCCAATTTTTATTAGTTGGGGACTTCAATGCCCATTCTCCTGGTTGGGGCTCTTTGTCTACAAATGCTTGAGGAAGTATTATTGAAGGTCTGTTAGTTAGATGCCCTTTGTGTATTTAATACAGGAGCATCTACTCATTTCATGTCGTCGCCCATTTCCTTCTTTGCTATCAATTTAGCACTAGGCTCTGCTTCACTCTTCCCCCTTTTCTCGTGGGAAGTTATTAACAGCTCTTGTGGCAGCCATCATTTTCCAAACATTCTGAATGAACTTCCTCGTTCTGCTGTTCCTCCTCCTCATTCTCCTCGATGGAAATTTGAGGATGCTGATTGGATTAATTTAGCTAGAAGATGCATGCTTGAAATCATTGATCTTTGTGACTTCATTAATAATATTATTGACAACTTTAACAATATCATCATCTTAGCTGCTCAAATAGCTATTCCACAAATATCTGCAAGGAATCTGCATTACATCAAAGGCCTTGGTGGAATAATGATTACATTTCTATGCAGAAAGCTAAACAGAAGGCCTGGAATATTTTTAGAGTTATCCTACTCTTTCTAATCTCTTCAGCGTTCAAGAGAGCCCGAGCTTTTGCTTGACTCATGGCAACGTTATGTATTGTCAATCACAAGTACAATTTCTTCAAGGACCCTTTGGGATAAGATTCATAGATTTACTCTTCAGAACCCCTATCGATACTGAAAGAAAATAACAGTGAAATGTACAGCATCTCTAAGCAAGTTGAAGAATTCGAGCTCTGTCACTTTCTCACATAACTTTCAAAACATTAAACAGTGAACTGCAGTGTTCCTTTAAGATTTTCGTCTACCAACAGAGAGCCATATGACTTTCCCTTTTCATTACAAGAACTGATGTTTGCCCTGGATAATAATAAAAACACTGCTTGTGGTTCTGACTGTATACATAATAAAATGTTACGCCACTTATTACCACCTTCTTTAAATATCATTCTTTTAATTTTTAATATGGCTAGAACATCTTTTCTCGATTGTTGGCATCATGCTATTATCGTCCCTTTCCATAAACCCGGTAAAGAGTAATGATCCAAATAATTATCTTCCCATAGCATTAATAGTTGTTTGTGCAAGATACTGGAGCATATGTTGAATCAACGACTCATAGATTACTTTGAAAACCACACCCACCTCACTCCTACGCAATATGGTTTTTGCCAGCATCATTTCACTGTCGACCACCTTGTTCATTTAGATAGAAAAGCACCATTTGTACTGCTTTTGTTAATAGAGAGCACCTTGTTTCCATCTTTTTCGATTTAGAGAAAGCATATGATCGCACTTGGAAATCTGACATTTTGAAAGATCTTTATAGAGATCTTTGTTATGGCCTTCGTGGTCATATATGTCTATTTCATTCAACATTTTCTTGCACTTCATATGTTTCAGGGTTTGCCTAGGATCAACGCTCTCCACTTCTTATCTTCAAGAACTCTATTTTAAGTACTACTATTTTTTTTCAAGATCAATGGTATCACATCTTTGCCTCCATCTATCCACAATTCATCATACATTGACGACTTACAGATTTCTTGCCATTCTATAAATTTATTTCTGATCAAGCGACAACTACAACTATCTTTGTATCGATTATATGACTGGACTACTTCAAACGGCTTTACGTTCTCTGTGTTAAAGACTGTCTGTGTTCATTTCACTTGCCTTCACAGGACGTTTCCTGCACCCATGCTAACATTTGGTGACCTCAAACTTCCCTGTACATCTCAACATAAATTTCTCGGACTCATTTTCGACAAGAAATTAAATTTTAAAGCTCACACACAGAACCTTAGGAAAAGATGTCTTTTAAATTAAACTGCCTATGGTACTTTTGCATACCACATGGGGTGCTGATCGTTTGGCCTTGTTACTTATTTACAAAGCTCTTATAGATCACCGCTCCATTGTGTGTTGATCTGTATGTCTACAGTATGCATTCTTGATACAATCCACCACCAGGCCTTCCATTTATACCTCGGCGCTTTCTGTACATCACCCATTCAAAGTCTGTATGTAGAGTCATTCGAACCATCACTGGATTTTCGTCAGAAAGCTTTGTCTCTTCAAAATTCAGTGCATATTTCTTCATTTCCAAATAACCCTGCTCATCAGTGTTATGTTCTCCCCATCAAGGATGAATTTTGCCAATCGTCCTTCCATTACACCGTCATTTGGATCGGGTGAAGAATTTGATGACTACACTGCAGCTTCCTGACCTCAAAATTGCCACTTAACCTAATTCACCATCTGCATACTAGCATTATACACTCCCACACTGTGATTTTTCACTTCATAAATATGCGATAAATAACACATCCTCGGTAGTCTTTCAGTCTTTGCACCAGGATCATTTACATCACTTCAATTTCCAAATTTTTTACACAGACAGATCCAAAGGAGAGTCTTATGTTGGAGCAGCCTTTTGCACCAAGAACTTCAGTAAGCTATTCATCTTCCTTAGAAGGTTTCACTGCTGAGCTTTATGTCATATTCATAGCTTTACAGTATGCATTCTACGAAGCTTTTATCTATAGTGATTCTGAGTGTTCTGCGGGCACTATACAGTCACACCCTGAAGATTCACCCTTTTCTTTGGTCCATTTTAGATTTATTGCAACAGTTGAAATGTAGCACTATCATTTTCTTCTAGATTCCAGGTCACATCGGAATATGGAATGGAGATCCGTTGCAGTGGTAGACTAGCAGTAGACTTGGCAAGAGAATCGGTGGGTTCATTACCAACTTGCTGTTTCTCTTGCCAAGTCTGCTGCTAGTCTACCACTATTCCAGATACTGAAGTTTGTACTATTCTTCGTTCTTGTTTGAGAGCTGCTTGGCAAAAGCAATGGGATGCTCTTGAAGGTAACAAACTTCATCTTTTTAGTCCCGTTTTATCTTGTCCTAAAACCTGGCATCTGCAAAATCGACAGAAAGATGTTCTTCTGACCCGTCTCCGAATTGGGCATACCAGACTTACATACCCTATTTACTAATTAAGGATCAGCCTCCCATGTATGCTGCATGCATTGTTACTTTAACCATTCATCATATTTTAATTGAAGGTCCTGCTTTTAATCACCATCGTGGTCACTGCTTTTACTCTTTTTATATTTAACATTCCTTTTCACATTTCCTTGCTTTTTACCTATTTCATTGGTTTTCAGATTCATTCATTTACGTGACCATATCACTTTGTTGTAATTCTCAGGTCCTTACTTTTGGCATTACTTGTATAGTCTTTTATCTGTCTGTTCTATAGATACAGTCTTATTTTTATCAATATATGTATATATATTTTACATAATTTTATTTATTTATTTTTTCCATTCTACTCTTTACCTTTCTTGGTGCAGCTTAGCCTCAGATACTTTTGAGCCATTAAAAATCAACTAACTAACTGTACATTGCATTTAGTAAATTTGGAAGGTCATGGTTGTCAATATTGAATGCAGTCAAATTAAAGATTGACCATGTTCTTGAAAACAGTCCCACTGAAAAATCCTTTTTTTTTTTTTAATAGTAACATCAAGCAGTGAATGAGAGACGAGATCTTAGCAATTTCTTACACAATGTTATTTAACACTGATCATCAAGGAAAAAAAAAATGACCAATGATGAAAGTAAAAAGAAACTAAAAAGACTTCTTGAGGGAATTCCTTAGAAATATTCACTCTAAAATTATTTTTCGACATGATGCCCGTATCACTGCGACTGATCCTTTCTTAACTTCAATTTCATAGCAACAAATGACATTTCTCGTGCTCATTAGCCATTTTTGACGAGCCCCTATAGGGAAAACTACAAGATAGAGGGGGTGATAAATTTTTAAAACTTTTTACAGTATTTTGAGAAAGAAACTTGCCACATTGAAGTTTCAAAATGTCCGAACAGGGGTTTTTAACTTTTTTGTTTTCAGTTTTTATCTTAATTTTTAAATTTTTTTAACCATTGAACGGTGCCGAATAAGCAGGCTTTGATCATATATTTCGCGACATGTAAAAATCTCATTTAAAAATGACATTTCATTAAATTTAGAAAAATTGAGACTTTTTTTTTTTTTTTTTTCTTTCTATTCTTTTTATTTCATTAATAAAAAATATTTAAAAAAATGTTCAAGTTCTTAGTGAAATTTTTGTCTTCCAATAAGTTATCCAATTTGTTATGTGTGTCAGAAAATAAAAGCATAAAAAAAAAGTAAAATTACATCATATTTTTTATTTTTTATGAAAATTTGATGATGTGGTTCGATTTCTTTAATATACACTGGATGCCAGAAAAATATTGTAATTACAAAATGGCTGAATAAGATGAGAAATATATCTTTATATAAAGTATTTAATGATTTACCTTAATCAGGTATTTGACTGTAACATATCGATTTATTCTATAAATAGTCCACTGACCACACAATTAAAAATTCTTTATTTCACATAAGCCCTCACGTATATAGTAAATTTAACTGTGTTTTCTTTTAGTTCTTGTTCATTTATTTATGCATATTAGCTTGTTTAAAAACTAACTAAATAGTGCAACGTAATGAATCTTGTGATTAAAGAAAATAAAAGATTGTCTGTATTCATTGTCATTGGGAAAAGATAGTTTGTATTTTTGTTTACAATTTCAATTTTTTTTTTTAAATTAATTTTAAAATGAAAATGTGGATGACACTATTTGTTCCTCTTTTTTTAAAAAAAAATCTAACAAAAGAAGTTAGGAAACATTGCAATGTATTGGAGGTAATGGTGACATTTAGTAATATTTTTGTATTTTGACAGTCTGTTAACAACTTTAAGTTTGGTGTTTAGTTTAGCAAGACCTTCTGCTAGAATACAAGTAGTAACCAATGACATGACACAATTTATAACTGTAATAAAAGGGAAACTCAATGAATTGTGTTTTACAAGAAGTCTGTTGGACTTCTTCATTATGAAAACAGGTCAACATTGGAGAACTGAAGATGATCTCTAAACTTACTATATTATAATATATTATATTGCACCAGAAAAAAAAAAATCTAATAATGTAAATTCATTGAGAAAAAATAACATTGTAATGAAATCATAAATAACATGATCAATTAATTAAAAATAATTTCATATCTGAAATTAAGTGCACAAAAACATAAAAAAAAAGTTTATTGAGACGTTCATGTGGTGATGCAGAGTAGCTTTATACTTATTTAGCATCATCAGTTAGGATTAGCCATTTGGCTCAGATTGAAAGGAAAGACTTAAAAAAAAAAAAGTATCTTCAAAATTACAGGTTGTTTACTGTATGGGTTCATTTATTTATTTTAGAAAACCATCCTTATTAATTTAAATGGAAGTAGAATAAATACCAGTGTGGGGAGAATAATTAACTTTTCCAGCAACCCAATAGCTTAACACTTTCATTCTTTCCTGATTCTACAAATATATCTTTGAAAACTATAGTTCAGAACTTAAACTGATAAAATTCATCCTGAGCTCATTCTACTACTGACTACCCTTTGAAATTTAAAGTTTTTTGTTGAAACAACTTAATCTTTAAGAAAACAATTTGGACAGTTCTGTAAGGAATTGTGTTTGTTCTTCTTATGTGGATGTAGATCATCTACAGCATTGCTACTTTCAGTATTAGCAAACGGAATGGAATTTGTTTTCAACGAATCTAAAAGTTCCACTTTATGATGATGGTTAATACATCTTCGAAGAAATGTACCCTAAAAGAAAGAAAGAAAAATATAGTTATATATAAAACCATCTAGATCAATTTAGTTACAGTCAAATAAACTGAATTGTATTTGACTTTTTATTATTAATTATTAGATTCAGCTTAAACAGACAAAATGCTAATATTGATGGCACTTAAATTTATTTTTTTTAGAAAGTAAGATGTTAGAGTAAGATCTTTCTAGTTTGTCTTTACTAAATGGTCTATTTGATAAATATTGAAAGTTTGAGGTAACTAACTGTGTTAACTTTATTTATCTTCTTACTTTCTTCAAAATAAGGCATTTCTGAAATCACTTCCCATTTGGTATCAATTTTTTAGTGCCAAATCAAAAATGCTTAAAATTAGGTATTCACTTTTATTTAAGCCATTAGAAAAGTGCTGAGTTTCCAGTTTATTAGGTAAATTTCTGAAAATAGATATCTTTTAATATATGAAAATAAAAACAAACTCAAGAGTTTGGAATAATAAAATCTTTTTGTAACCCTTTTATGAATAACTTACAAAATCAATTATTTGTCTTATTTAGTATATTTACTTTAACTTTTCCATTTAAAATGGATTGACTTCAAAACATTAAAATAGGTCATTTAAAGTGTCTGATCAATTAGCCTAATTTTGTTCATTTACTTAGAATTAGAAAAAAAAAGTTTATGAATTTTTTTTTCCTGAACTTTATCAAAAGTTCTGATCTTGAACTAAACTTTGTTCTAAAGCTGATTAAGTTTACTCCTGTAGATTGAAAACATTTTGTTCATTTAATAATTAACTCTTTCCTCATACTTGAATATTTACACATTTGATTGTATTTAGTTCATCACTTGAACCAGTTCGGAAAGAATCAACATTTACTTAATTTTACCTTATGAAGAACTTTTTCTTTGCTTCTCAGATACTCCCTTCATATCCCTTTTGGAGAATTCTTTCCACCTTTTGTTGATTTGAAATCTTTTACTTGTAAATGTAGTAATCCATTTGCAGCGTACTTCTTTTTTTCTCTGATTATCATTATATTCACTTTTCAGAGATAAAATCGACCTATGGATTGTACTTGACTTGTTTTTCATGTGCTGCATTTGCACGCATCAGGCTGCTGATTGTTAAACAACTGACTAGTGTTGCCCATTGTTTTTCACATAGATTTCTCACTTATTTCTTGCTTTAAATCGTTATTTGTATTCTTTGAATATTTATTTTACTATTTTAACCTTTAAATTGTGACCAGCACAGGTTATTGTTAAGGTCAATTGTGTTTATAATGTA
>JAFIDM010014012.1:4202799-4214869 GCA_023159025.1 Thereuonema tuberculata
GAGTTAGGGCTTGTAAAGTTAGGCCTCGTAGAGTTAGGGGCTTGGCTCTACATGAGATCTCATATCTTTTTAACAGTGAAAGCATTATGAGCATGTGAGTCTTGGCAACTTATTTTACACGAAGTGTTTTGGGTGGGATCATAATATATGGTTGCTATTTGTCCTGTATTATACTATGTCCCATATTTGCTACTAAATATGATTGAAACAGTACAAGTAGGTCTGATTTCATGATGGTCCATTTTACAATTTTTCACGTTAACAACCTTTTCTAAATTACCTAAAAAAATTAAAAATCGTCTACAAAAAAATAAAATTGTAACTCCATAACATGGCAATGCCTACGAGTACA
The DNA here is from genome assembly GCA_023159025.1 of Thereuonema tuberculata. Lineage (NCBI taxonomy): Eukaryota > Metazoa > Arthropoda > Chilopoda > Scutigeromorpha > Scutigeridae > Thereuonema > Thereuonema tuberculata. Next base: position 4,203,152 of record JAFIDM010014012.1, read on the forward strand.
ACATGCAATATGCACTTCTTTTGGAGTTTTTTGTGATCCTTTGTGTCTGGAATGGTAGCAACATCAAGAGTTGTTCGGTGTCTCATGTTGTTTCATTGTGAATTTTCCTTTCAATGTTTAATGTGTTAATACAGTGTAATTTCTGATTAATAATAATAAGTTTTGAGCTCTGGGCATAGTGTATTGGAGGGGATGCCCCCCCCCCCCCAAAAGTACGTAAAATGATAACAATTGATTGAGAAAATGGATGGGATTCATTACATGGAGTCTGATGATCAGATGTATGTAAGGTATTGAGTTTAATGCCTTCTACTGTATCAATGACAATGCTGATTAAATAAAGCATACAAGAATAACAAGTGGGTCATTCTCCAAAACAACTTATTCACACTGAGAGACAATGGAAAAACAATATGTGGCCAACCACATACAAGGAAATTACATACAACATACAAGTAAATATGAATGGTAGTTTAAAATGATGAACTTTAAGATAATTTCTTAAGATAATGAACTAATTTCCATTAGTTAACATTAACTTTACTTTCATTTTTTATAAATTATGTGTGTGCCTTCCCCCCCCCCCCATAAAAACAAAACCAAAAGCACTTTTCAGAGTAAAAAAAAAAAAAAAAATCATTCCCTAAATTTAATAAACAATGGAATGGCAGAAATTTTGAGTTTTCAATTCAACAATGGCAACTGATCTTTTACTTAATTAGTCTTCCTAACCTATTGATAAGAATGTCAATTGTGCAGTTTGAAGTAAAAAAAACGTTTCCAGCTTCTAATTATCAAATTTTAACAAAATATCTTACCTTTAACATAAACATGGAAAGTACAATGGGCCTTATTCCCTGCAGAATCTCTTGCAATGTAAGTAATTAGATGAGTTCCTTGAGGAAAGGTAATTCCAGGAACCTAATTTGAAATATATTTATGTAATTAAAAACAATAAAGAAATACATTGCATACAATCTCAATTGTCTCATCCGGAAGAAAGAAACAGATGTTTACATCAAGTATTTGCTACATACGATGCAAATGAAGTTGTTTCCACAACTATGTGCTGTCTACAGTAGGTAAAAACTCTTGTACTCTTTTGTCTAAGGAACAAACTGTGTGATTAGTAAATGTGATTATGAAATGTAGGAAATGCCATTGCACCCTATTCTAGACCATGTAGGCAGTTGAATGAGTTTGAAAAGGGTCAAAGACACACAACATCATTTGCTTAATGCATAAATACATTTAGGTTGCAATGTAAGGATAAATGAGCTTCGTTGTTGCCAGTGGCTCAATAACATTCTAATGTTCAGGCACCATAGATTGGTAACCACAAGCATGAATCAATAGATGTTTCATCTGAATCTTCATTGAGTTTCTGCCTTAAAATATCCCAATCAAAATAGAACCATAAGCAGAAGACTTGCAGATACAGAATAGTCTGTGTGATATTTCTTAAACTGCCTTGGCTCAAGTCCTACTACATAATGCAGCCTTGTATGGTGTTATAATTATAAGAAATGAGGAATGGCAACAGAATGTCCCATTACTGTCTGGATACCAAAGGTGAAGATATCTACAAATATTACTGATATGGGAAAATCTTTTTTTCTTGCTAGAGGAGCTATCTGTTTCAATGCCAATCACATCTTATTACTTGTTGGAATCTGATTCAATGCTCAGCAGTATATCAATCTTGCATAACTGGTGATTGTATCTAATGCATATTCCACTAAGAAACTACTGGCATCATCTCCAAGGCACATACAATGAAAATAAAATGCCTCAATGTTTGATCATATAGTTAGATCAGTTGCTATGATTAGATGCTACCTGTAGCGCTAGCATCAACTGACTGATAATATAGCTACTGTGAGACAATCCATGAAATGTGGAGGGAGCGGCATCAATATAATACCTTGAATTACAACTCTATATCTCTGTCTCTGGGTTACATGGACCAATATTATTACACATTTAACTGTTCAGATATTCTGAGGTTGTGGGGGTCAAACATAGATATAAATGAAAACATACTGTAGCAATGCGATAATTTCTGTCTGCAAGTATTTTACAAAGGAAATACTTAGATAGAAAAGCTAAACAAAACTTCAGTTTGTTTCTTCTGAATGGGTGATTTCAATATAAATGTCTTTAATAAAAATGAACTTAACAATAGCTGCAGATAACTAGACAAGTATGAGAAGTAACATCAAAATTGAAATTTATATTTATTCAAATACTTAAAATATTTGATAAACAATTTGAATTGGGTTAAAAGATCTTCAATATATAATTTTTAATTAGGTCAAAATAACACAAAACAAGATCATTTTTAGCTATCACCAGGGCTTTTTCTTCTAGAAAAAAAGGTTCAGGAAATCATTACAGGAAAATTTTTTTAGCATACTTATAGTCACTTTAAATTTAGAGAGAACTAAGCACACAATGCATTTAAATTACATAAACAATTGCTTTAGAAATACTAAATACTTTTGTCGACTAACCTTTTTATAAAATCATACCATGTTATTTTACTGTCAAAATGCCATACCGTTGCGTTCTGGCAGAAAAAAAAAGCCCTGACTATTACATTCCATTAACTTGATGAAATATTTATTTTGTTTATTAAAAATATGTTACCAAGATATCAAAGCTATTTGTTATTCATTAAGGATATAAAATATTAAATATAATCCTATTAAATGTAAGATAGAACTAGCGAAAGTCAATATTGTAAAGTGAACTCATTTGTAATAGAAGCTAATGTCTTCAAAATGATAACTTACATAATATTTCTAAAAAGTCTAATAAACCTTTTGCATACAGAAATTTTATAATCTTTTCAATTATATTCATTGATACTGCTATTTATTTAATGTTTGTTTTTAAAGGTGATTGAGAAAAGGTTCAATGAAGTAGGGTTGGGGTTAGAATCAGATAAGATAAATGATTGTGATTATTGGGTTAATTGTAAAAGTTATTCAGAAATAGATTGAGATAAACATGCAATGTAATTATAATAAAATATAGAAATCAAATTTTAATAGTTATTATTGCAAATTAGATGTACAAATTGAAGGTGCCACGTATCTATGTAAGAATACAATATACTCCTTTTTGGAATGAAATATTGGGTTGTTTCATAATTACTGGCCAATTCTGACCAAATTAAAAATCTAGCAGTAAATGACAAGGAAGTACATTTTATTCAGAAAAATATCTGCACTCAGTAGCAATACACTGTGCCCAATGTGTTTTCAGTGTAAAAATGCCACGGTGGCACAAGCTGACATCACTGTGGTCTAAGAAATTGCTAACAGCATGAATCATAGCATCCTGGTTAGAGAATTGTTTCCCCCCTCAAGAAGTTGTTCAAATGGTGAAAAGTGAAGTCTGAGGGGGTCAAGTCTGTTGAATACAGAGGGTGAGGGAGGGCCTCATACCCCAAGGCGTTGATTTTCTGCATGCTTCCAAGAGACACATGTTATCATGCTCCATCATGCAGGAGAATGGGACCGAATGACGAGCGTGGGTTGTTTGTTGCATACTTTCTGGTGACATTCGACCAACTGATGGCACTACACGGCAGTTGCGATTGTTTGGTCACGTGGCAAAAACTTTTAATGCACCACAGTCTTGGCAGTCCACCACACAGAGATCAGAACCTTCTGTGGGTGCAAGTCAGGTTTGGACATTTGTGTCAGTAGTTCCCTTTTACTAACCAATGCATTGTTCGCTTTCTGTTCTCATAAAGCACCCATTTTTCATCAACCGTAAGGATCCAATACAGAAAGAAAGTGCTAGCCTCACGTGTTTGGAGGGCAATGCATGTTTCCAGATGCCCTGTCTGTTGCTGTTCGGTGAGTTTGTGTGGAACTTATGTATCCAGTTTTTTAACCTTGCCCAAAGCTGCCAGGCGATTGGAAACTATCGCTGGTGTTACGGCACTGAGCTCGCGTATGTTGTTTTTCTTCCACTTTCTGCCTTAACATACCATGTCATACATAACCGGCTCCTGGCTTATGGTTGATGTCAACATGACCGGCACGAAACTTTGAAAACAGTCTACGGACAGTTCTGCCACTAATCATGCCGACACCCCTTTTCAACTGGCTCTGCAAGTTACTCTTGCCGGAATCGGCCAATAATTATGAAACAACCCAATATTTATTAAAATCAGATGTAGTGATATTTGGAACTCTTGTAAATATTGGTTAACTGAAGAAGAAAGAGATTACAGGCTAGGTTGTAAAAAAGTTAGAAGATTGGAATCATGTAATTTTCGAATGTCAATAAATGAGAATGAAAGAGAAATTCTGTAGATAATGAAAGAATTTCAATAGGAGTGGATGGTGGATTAATCAGATTAATCAAAGAGGGGTTAATATAAAATTATGTAAATTTGTTAAAATATTTTTAAATAAAAAAAAAAGACAGAATAAAGGAAAATGAAAAGATCGGGTTATTAATACCTTGATTAAAAAAAAAACCTGTGTTCTGTATATTGAAATTAATTTTTTATTTTGGTATGTCTAATGATAATTTTGTAATAATCATTTCGAGTCACACTTGTAAAGGCATAATTTCAGTATCAAGTAAAATAAATTATTATTATATTATTATTTAATGTTTGTTTGAATGATAAATAAAATTTAGTTTCACTTTTGCTTTAAGATATGTATCATCATTATCGTGCATTTTGAAACTAACAAATGATGTTATATCATAAATTTTATGAAAATAGCAAACTTTCACTTTCTTTGTTTTATAGTGAATGGCCAGGATTCTTTGTCATCAGAATAGAGGCTTCGTCCCTGCCTCGTATCCCTTGCTACTAAGTGAGAAGACATCTTTTCTCATCGTCAAATTGTAAGTTGTTTATTCAATTATTAAATTGGTAAATAAAACTCTTAATTTTAAATTAATAAATTTCCAAGAAAATAAGCTAGTTGCTTCTTTGGCATGACTATATATTTATATGATGATACTGAGAGTATTCCATCATCAGGGATGGCACAAACATATAGGACATCACAAAACTCCCACTATGCATTCCCACCTAAATGTTTTGTGATGTCGTATATGTCTGTGCCATCCCTGATGATGGTATATGCTCAGTATGCCGAAACTGTCAGTTAAGTACCATCTTTTTTATTCCTTTTTATGTTTATATGTAAGTGCGTTTTATTTTCTATTTCTCTTTATTTATATAGAATATGGTTCTAATGGTTGTAAACAAAATAATGATTGGTATGTTTAATTGTCAGGATGAAAGCTATGAAAATGAATTAAGTGTTAATGCTTTTTCTTAGAAAAGTAAGTCATTGTGTGAAAAGCAATAGATTATGTATTTGCTATAATGTTTACTTTGGCAACAGAAAAAGTGCTGATTTTCATGACTGACATTTTATTCTTTTAGTCCAAAATAATTTGAATGTTGGCTGAAGCTTTAAAAAAAAAGTATTTGTAAGTAGGAGTTAAATGGTTGTACAAGTCTATAAATGCTTTGCAGTATCTGTTCCCAAAGGAAGATTATTCAAAACGATGGACAGATTCCTCACTGTCATCTCTGGCCTTGGATGTGAAAGTATCACTGTAGTTGTTATTTCCTCATTGTTTTTAAGCCAGAAAATTTAAAAAAATGATCTTGAGGAAAAAGAAGGATAGACGCCACTGCATAATGAATCTTTTCGGCAGTGATTTTACATGATCTGTGAATCAGCAAGATTGCATTCGATGAATAGAACATTGTTATTTTATTACGCAACAGAAACTTGGATTGTAAATAGTCTCGCTGTAAAAAATTCTGTCTAGTTAAATTAACATTTAGTTTTCTAATTGTATTACTCGAAAGGCCATGAACAGTATAGTGGAGATGACTAGAAGTTTAAGCAGTATGAGCAGTTGCTATTACAACAATGAATGAATTTAAAAATTATGTTTCTACAGAGAATGTATGAAAAAGATTCATATCAGGTTATGAGAGAATCTGAAGCTCAATGAATTATTCAAATTACAAACCTAGTTGATTAGTAAGTATTACTAGTAAAAGTATTTCACCCATAGACTGGTAATTCCACAATCAAAACCACTGCATTAAGCAATAATTTAAGAATCAATATCAGCGAATTAAATACTTACAACATGACCAAAATTATAGAAGGATTTATTAGTTGTCCTAAAATTTCTATTTAAAATCGTCAACTTAAATGGCCGAAATTGGTACTAACAATCCTAGTTTTTTCATTATTGCAAATTACATTTTAAGATTTTAAAAAAAACCCTAAAAAAAAGCTAACAGGAGGGACAGGGAATCTTGACTCTGTCACCTTCTAGTACATGAGAAGCCACCCTTCTAATCATCAAATTCTGAGGTTATTTTGTTTCTGATTTTAGCAGCCCCTATGTTACAGCTTGCCTGTAAAACATAGGTGACCGCTCTTGCATTTATGCTTGCTGGATGTCACACTCTGTAGTGGTCAAACAGTTAGAGATATTAGAATGAAACCTTCACCATTGTGTTCAGCATCAAAAAGTAGGTGACCAAGTCCAAAAAAATCAGACCTATAGAACTACTCCCTGACCCCCCAAGAAGTGGTTTGTTAATAATGGGTTGCTAAAAACCAAGAAACCTGGTATTGTTTTAATTTCCTTATTATTATAAATGTGATTGTTGTGAATGCAAAAGGCGCAATTGTTGCATTTATTGTGATTGTTGTAGAGCTGCATTATAAATGTGATTGTTGTAGAGCTGCATTATAAATGTGATTGTTGTGCATGCGAAAGACACAATTGTGGCGATTGTTGTGATTGAAATTGAAAAAATGTCTTGACATGCGGAAAAACGAGATGCTGATGCAAAGCGAGAAGCTTCACGCTTGCGTAAAGAATGGTCTCGCTCAAGTCAGAGACAGAGAACAAGAAAGAAATGTTGAAGCATTTCGCCGACTACGATCTGATTGCTTCCGATAAAATTTGATTTATAAAATTGGGTTTTTAAAATTGTGCCTATTATGGGACCACTTTGCTTTTGACACTGTCTAAAAGCATTAATTACCTCATACAGAAACATCTTTAAAATCTCCTTTTTATATTCGACGATATTTCACAGGGATTTCATCACCCTCATTTTTCAAGTCTTATTTTTAGAATGTAACATCAACAATAAGAAATTTTTATCATGTTCAAATTTTCTACATGAAGGTCTAATCATATTTAAATTATACAATAATAAGAATTTAACATCAAAAAATATTATGTCCGAATAATAAACAATAATGAAATAATGAAAACAGACAGTAATAATGAATTCATTTAAACTTTGTTTCTTTTCCTCTGATTATGTCTTGAAAATATGATGGTGTATTTGCTTTAATAAAGTATCCTTTGTCTTCGTTAATGCAGTTGAAAGTTTTTATTATACATGCTTCTATGACATATCTGGTATGCTTGTCCAAAATTTTAAAAAGTATTTCAACTTTTGGGTCTGATTATGTTTCTCTTGTATACAATGCTCAGCCCATTCTGAAATTTGTGGGTGGTTGTTCCGATAGGCTGCTCTATGTTCTTCGACTCGTTCTTTTAGCATCCTACCAGTATTTCCAAAATACACTTTAAAGGCAGGCATTTCATCAACTACACATCAGCACACAACATACAAATTAAAAAAGCAGTGATTAATAACACATTAAATCATATTACAACAAAAATAAAGAAAAATGGGATGAAAAAAATCTCATTTTAGGGAAACACTGAAAATTAATGAATATCCAGAGATTTTCATCAACAAATGTTTCAAAGACTTCAACAGGAAAAACAAAGGGAAAGAAGAAAGAAAAATTAAATTAGCATATAATAAAGTCCTTAAATTACCTAATGAGATCAAAATCAACAGAGTTATTATTAAAGAAATATGTCACAAAAATGATATCAGGTAACCCATTAAAAAGGAAGAAATATTAAATAATTATTAAAGAACAAAGAAATTGACAAAACAACAGCTGACGAGAGAACTATGGGAACAGTTTACAAATTAAAATGTAGAATGTGCGACCAAGTGTATTTTGGAAATACTGGTAAGATGCTAAAAGAACGAGTCTGAGCACATACAGCAGTCTATAGGAACAACCACCCACAATTTCAGAATGGGCTGGGCATTGTATACAAGAGAAACATAATCCAGGCCCAAAAGTTGAAATACTTTTTAAAATTTTGGACAACGGAAGTCAACAATAATAATAATCATTTGTGTTTGTGGAATGAAGTATAACCTGTGATGGTACAGCTTGGGCTATATGGCAGGCAGTTTTAATGAAGTATTTATAGTTTAAACCTTTATAGTTTTGGATTTATGCTTTTCATCTTTTTTGAATATTGTTATAATTAATTTTCCAGTTATCTTGTATTTGGTTTTATTCCAAAATTTTATAATATATCGTTGTAGCTCTTTGATCATAGTTTGTCCACTATATTTAAATAATTCATTATTTCTTACCTGTAGATTTAGATTTTTTTATTTTTGACAGCTGCTATTATGAAATCAGCTTTAAAATATATATTTATCATTATGAGGATATTCTTCAGAGTCTTTGTAGTTATAGTGTGTCTGTAGTATTTTCTCCACTTTTGATATTTGTTCTATTATTTCCTGATATGTATTTTCCACAGGTTTCTGTATATCACAGAAATAATGTTCATTGAACGCTTCCCAATACTTACTTATTCTTCTCTTTTCAACTTTGTCACATTATTTTTTGTTATTTTAATTCTGTTCTCAGAATTGATTTGTTTGGCCTTTTTTTGTTTTTATTTATTTTTTATTTTGCTTTCTCTCTTTTCACAGTTTGAATTAACCAGTACCCATTATTATACTTAATATTTTTTAAAATTATTATTCTAATTCCTTGCTTGATGCATTTTTTTTCTTCTTATTTTAATTCTGTTGGAAATTTAGTCCTTTATGTGATAATGAAAACGAAGATGCGACTGAACAAAGTAAAAGGATAAATTGATTTCTTAACATAAATACTTGAAAGCAAAGTTTCACAGAAATCATCCATTTAAATGAAATTTTACAATATAAATGTGGAATGCCATCCAGATAATGAAATATCTCGGTGCCTAAGGACACATTATGGTTATTCCATTGGGGGACTCCTTGGGCTTTTTTTAAATAATGGAATAATATGTTTGAGTAACTTATAAAACTAAAACCATTGTCAGAATGAATAGTCATACAAATGCAAAATTTTATTATTAAATCTATAGCATTTCTATTGGGAAAAAAATAATTAAAAAAACAACTAAACCAATATGAAAAGAGTTAAGATAATGCTATACAAAATAACATTACTTTTTCATTTGATTTGTTTGTTGTACACTAACCTGCGATTTCCATAATGCTGTAACATTAACATTATCAAAGAATTTTGGTTCTGGCCAAGTTACTTCTATCTTTGTTTGACCAAGAGGAATCTGGATATTGAAGGAATATGGACAGCCTGACACAGTAGGGGGTTCTTTATCTATTAATTGAAGAGTAAGCCAAAGGGTTAACACAAATAGAGGGAGAAATAATTATTATTATTATTATTCTACAGTTTTGCTTAATGCAGTAAACTTAAGAAAGTAATGATGTGAAAATTTATTCTCATTTTTCACAGAAAATTATCTTCAAGCTATAAACCTTACGGAGATGTAATGAAAGAATAATTTACTAAATCACAATTGAACAGAATTAGTTCTGTTGAATTAACTATTTTGGGGAATATATGTTTTATTATTTAAGTTCTTTAGAATGCAGCTATTTTAAAAAATAATTTAAAGACACATCAAAATAATATGCAAAGTAAAATTCTAATAAACACCCAAATGAAAACATGAATCTGAAGAAAATGTTTGATAACACTTATCTACAAATAAAAATTTTAGGAGCATTAAAAAACTAGTTTTACAAAGCAAAAACTATAAGGAAACATGCAATAATCAAGAAAGATGTCCTCTAGCAATTAAGTTGAGAACTATTGGTGTGTTGTGCTCTAATTTTTTTTTTTTTTCTTTAAATTTCTGAAACAGCTGTAGAACCAAGCGTTCAATAATGAATCTCATTTGAATACTGTTTTGTACAAATCAATTACTATCCCACCTCTTGAAAAAAGTTATTCCCATTTTCCTTTGTTGCAGTTTATCTTCTTTATTCTCTGGTAACAATTCAATATAATTTTCTATATTTAACTTACTAGAAAGTTTGTCCTCAGATATAAAATAATGCAGACTATAGAATAGTTCAAAGATATTAATTCTTTTAGAAGATTCATTATTTACTCAAAGTTTATTCAACGCAGCAAAAAACATATGATATTTTGAACTTAATTAAAGATTTCACTCGATTTATTACAATTCCTATTTCTATACAGTAAAAATTCTGAAATCTATTACTATAATTAGTATCTTTTTATTCCTGTTAAGATTATTAAAATTAACTTAATGATATTTAATATTAAGAAAATCTTTAAGGTCATACCTAAAACAGTGATATTCAAGTTACATGATGCAGTAGCATTAGAAACAGGGCTTTTAGCCATAAACTGGATTCTTGTTGTTCCTGCTGGAAAATCCCCTTCCATTTGTGCAACCCATGAAGGAAAAACACTGATATAACGTCTATCCATATTAGTTTTAATAGGAGGGATCCGAACATGACTTTTACTTTGATGAGGCTGTAGTACCACTAAGATATCTTTGGGACACTGAATAAAAGGGATTGGAATTTCTAAGGGAAAAAAAGAGGAGGATTTAAAATTCTTTTTATTAGCAAAATGGAACTTTATTAAGAATTTTTTTTTTGTAAGTGATATTTCATGAACTTGATTTCATAAATTCACATTTTTTTTTAAACTTTTTAAATATTTTAGAATAACTGTTGCTTTGTCATTCATCAGCAGAGACAGCTCAGGAAATTTTTAATTTAATAACAATTTTGAATTCTAGTTATGAGTCACAATCTTTATTTAAATAATTCTTCAAAACTGAATAGAGATCCATATATGGTATGATTTTAACAACTAAAGACTTTTGAGAGGAAATTTAAACCCCCTGGGATAACTCGGGTGATGAATGGAGGGAAACTTAGCTTAATTGATATGCATAAAATGTTTAAAAAAAAAATTTTTAATGAAGAAGTACTGATATAGAATTTTTTAAAGTATTTTTTTAAAATAAAAATTCTTATATTTTTTTTAACATCAGTACACATTTGCATTATCTTTTGTTTAACTTTTTGCTCAAAATAAAAAAAAAAGGTTGAAATTAATTCATGCCTGGACACTTCATCTACTTCTGATTCGATCACTTACTTCATACAAAAGCCAAGCATCTGTTTGACCTAGTTTCAGTGCTTGACTGTGACACCTCTCTAATGGAAGAATTAAGAACTAGGTATAACAATTGACAATCAATAAACTGTAAAAGAAAACTTCTATGAACTGATAAAACATCTTCTTTAATCCATATGATATTTCGATTCTTCTAATGAAAATCTTCTTCAGTTTACATTTGAGGAAAAAAAAAAATTTCTTCTTCCTCTACAACTTTTCTAATCATTAAGAAAACAAAGCTTAGAAATTTACAAATATTAAATAATCAATATTTGAATAGTTAGTTTAACGTGCAATTTTTATATTTAGTTTAAAATGATTAATAAGGACACTG